>VZUI01017140.1:0-87343 GCA_013401135.1 Cettia cetti
GGGAACCGCCTCCACCCCCGCCCCGAGCCGGCGCCCGCCACTCCCGAGCGCTGCCCCGCCCGGGCATCGCCCCCCGCCCGGCCCGCCCGGCCCGCCCGCGCCTCCCGGGCTTGGCGGGGCGACGCCCGGGCCCGCTCTGAAGGGTTCGGGCTTTGATAAGTGAAATGCGCAAAGCGCATTTCAAAGCCACGGCTAATATGAAAGTATCACCGATTCTCGGAAACGCCGTGGAAAAGCAGTAAAACACAGAGAGGTCCCTGAATGTTCCCAGAGGCCTTCGTAGTGACACGGCCACTCGCGTCCAGTGCAGCATTCTCCGAGGACGCCACTGCCACTGAGCACGGCTTTGGGGAGAGAAACACCTTCAGTTTGTGCATCAGGAAGAGGAACAGGAGGGACACAAGAAAGAGGGGCAACAAATTCCCTTCTTCAGACTCCTATAATTTTTCCACCTCTTTGAGGCTGGTGAAGTCTACACACAGGGTTACAGTTCGGTGTATCCTCACTAGATAAAGAGAAGTAGGCTCCTTCTTCAACTTCAGGGGTTGCTTTTCCCCATCCTTGACTTTTCTGTTTCTTGCCTAACTGCTTCACTCTGTTTGCAGGAGTGTTACATCATGCAGTATTGACTGCTCTGTTCCCCACAGATTCAAGGCAGCCCTAAGTGAACCGGGCTGTTCCTAGTGCTCACACCAATCAAGTGGCCTGTCAGTCCCTCCACATCTTTATGAATCTCTGCCCTCCTCCAGAGCACTCTGTGAAAAGGCAGGTCAGGGTCAGGCCTTGAGTCCATGTCCATGGGTTGGACCAACACGGACTGTGGAGCAGCACAGCCTGGCAGGAACAAAGAGCTAGGGCCTCAGCTCCAGTGCAGCTCCCAGGGGGAAGAAGGGAGGCCCTGCTGAGGCTCCTGCCAGCATCTGCGCCAAGTGAGCTCCATTCACAACAGCCCAAGGTCAGACAGCTGCTTATCAGCCCTGGCCCTCAGCCAAGGCAGCCTGGGCCCCGTGCAGGGGGATGCGCTCAGCCCCACCCCTTGCTGTCTGCTCTCTTTCATGCTTGGGAGCAGGCACTTGTCACGAAATGCCAGCTGTCACTAACAGGCACCACATACAAAATGCTGTCTCTCTGGCCTGGGTGCCCAGGTGACTGCAGGATCTGGGGGGCTGCTTTGAGCCACTCTTGGCACCTGCCTCAGTGACTGGGAACTGGAGTAGTTCCAGCTTCCAGCTGTGGCAAGTTCTGGAGACTTTCCTGATTATCTTGCATCTTTGGGGACCTGCACTGTGTTGCAGCAGTGATGGCAGGAGCCATGTCAAGTGCCCTGAGAGAGATCAGTGCTGGAAAACGGCTGAGGCTGATGAGCAGAGGCACATGATCTGTGTTTGCTCTTGAATAAATTGATGGTTACAGTCAACTCCTCCTCACCCACCCCTGGGCACAGCAAGCCACAGTTACTGAAGAAGAGGAATTTCCCTTCAGGGTGACCTCTAGGGCAGGACCACATCTTTGCTGCCACTTTTGACCTCAGACAGGCACCTTCACTCCTCTGTCTGGTCCCAGGAAATTACTCTGAAGCAACGGAGTTTACTTCTGGGGCTCTGCCCTTTCCAGAGAAGCACAGGTTAGGGCTTTCCCTTCCTTCATGTGCGAGTTTTAAGGGCACGGAATGAACTTCCTTGTTGGCTCAGAGCTATGGCCTATGCCTGGTCACATTCTGTGCCGCCTACTCAACTGGGATCCAGAGGTGTGCCAGAAGCTCCAGGGAGACCATCTGGTTCAGGGTTCAGGGGACCCTTTTGGGCTGTGTGACAATTGCCCTGCATGGCCAAAAAGTTGCTGTTTAACAGCAACAGCAGTGAGTAAACACAAAGGCCACAAAAACACACCTTCTGGCCTCCTGCTTACATTATGTCCCCACTCCTGGTACTGAACTCCCTCCCCTGCCCAGGGGGCTGGCACTTGGCTCCTCGCTTTTCCCCTGCCTCTTCCACAGCTCCTTGCCTGCTTAGATCACTCTCCATTAGTGCTGAGCCTTCATTTCCCAGGTCAGGTCTGGCATTCTGTGTCAACTCAGTTTCATCCAGAGCAAATGTGGCTTCCAGAGGAGACAGATGCGGCAGGAACCCAGAGGGAGCCAGGCTGCCAGCCCTCAAAGGCAGGAAAGCTGACTGATAACTGAGATGATGGTGTAGGTCAGCAAAAGCTTAGTCACACTGGGCTAACAGTCACTGCTGGGTTGAAGAACAGCAGCAGATACACAGCCACAAGCTTTGAGGAACAGGCAACCTGACTCCAAACCCCTGGTAAGAGCTGTTCTGTGGCCACATCACACTGCAACCCCACATTCTTGCAAGACTGAAAACCCCCAAATTTGCTCAACTGCAACACCCCCCCAAAAAAAGGGAACTGCAAATGAGCAACTAAACTTGTCAACAAGCCAGCAAATTAAATCCTCCCTGGAAGCCCCATGGCTGCAGTTGAGAACTTCCTGCTCTGTTCAACCCAGTCACCCTGCAAGGGGAGGACAAACACCCAGGAGAGGAAGAAGGGAAGGGTGGGGTGGGTGACACCACTGGGCTTGTCAGACAACTCACTCTGGATGTCTGTGGCTAAGAGGAAGGACAAGGACCAGAGGTACAGGGCACTCCTATGGCTGGGTCTGTTTCTCCTTTGCTGCAGGAAAAACAATCAGGAATTGTCCAAAAAAAAGGAAAAAAAAGTGACATGGGTGTTTTGTATGCCATTAGGGGATGCAGCCAGGTGCTCAGACATGGACTGTCATCAGCAGCTGAACTCCCTCCTACCCAGCCCAGGGAGTGGGCTCTCAGCTCAGCAGCTGTAAACACTGCTGTTCCCTGGCCTTTACTCCCCAGGAGCAGCACAATCCACTCTCCAGCATGGGTGCAGCACAGGGCCCACACCTCGAGCCCAGCCCATGCTGCAGGGCTTGAAGGCATTCCCTCATGCAATGCCATGGCAAACACCCTGCCACGTGCAACCTCTGCCACTGCTCCAGCACAGCCACGCTGCTGCAAACCATCACATGCTCCCACAGCAACACTGCATCTACTCCCTTCCTCCTACACAGCCTCATCCTGCTCCTCGAGTCCCATGCTCAGGACTGACAAATTAACTCAGCTGATGCACTCTCATCTTGCTGAGTATCAAAAGCTCCTGGGAAGCTTTGCTGCTCGCTGCTGGGGCCAGGTGAGCCACTGCAACTCAGCTCTGCTGCAGCTTTTGGAAACCACCATGAGCAGCAGATGGGTATCCCTTGCTGGGAAATAAAAATAAGTATTAAAGCACTTGGCAACTGCTCAGTGAATTCTCTCTCAGCTTTATCAAAAATGGTATTTCTAATTCAGGCCATCAGATGCTGGGACAAAAACCCAGAGTGAGGAATACAGACACCAGGATACAGGGAGCTTAGAAAACTGCCTTTATTCTATTAGTTCTTGGAAAAATGAAAATACAGAAAGAGTTTAGTTGGCTGCAGAACAGCAAGAAGTTCACAGGTTAGGAGTCTGATCACTACATGGTAACCAAACTTACACAAAAAGTTTCTTTTTTTTTTTTTTAAGTTTTGAAACTGGGTCCAGCAATGAATTTAAGGCAACTGAACAGTTCAGAAGCTTTGAGTGTGAGCAGGCTGTCTTTTCTCATCCCTACAGCACGTTATGGAAAAAACTCCTCCTGGGTGTGCAGACCACTCAAATCATTCAAATGGGTCAGACTCTTACAAATGAACAGGGGAAGAGGATCAGCTGCTTTCCACCGGACTTTATTTTCAAATACAGTTTCTTAAAAAACCCAGAACACCTTAACGCAGAGGTTACAAGTAACAGTATTAGGAAATCCAATTATACAAAAAATACTACATCTAAGCTGGGGTAAATAGATTTATTTTTGGTAACATACATTTAAACTGGCACTAATTACACAGTAACTAAAAGGTAACTAACATGAAACCACAGAACCCTCGCTTTTCCTTAGCTGAATGGGACTTGGTCATTTCAGAGTGATCACATTTTCAAACTAATGTTTTACACCAAGCCATGAAAATCAGATCTTCCTAAATGTGATAGCACTGAAGCTACTCTCGATTCCATACAGCCATGTAACGGGTGTACTCAATTAGAATAGGACGTTAGTTATAAAGTAGTTACAGACCAATCCTCTGTGTTGACAGCTTTTTCTCTTTCTAGAGAGAAGAAAGAAGATAGAGAATTGTCTTCAATTAGCGCCTGGCATATCCTGTGAGTGCAGAGAAGGTTTGTTAGAGGAATGTTGAGGTTAACCTTGGGTGCACAGATGAATTTGATGCAGATTGTTATAAAAATCATGGTTGGCTTCTAAATACTGGTAGCAAGATGACTCGATTTTTAAATCTCTTAAGTAAATTATAGATAATGAAAAAGGCCAGTAATCATACACTAAGATTAATAAACAGCACTTCAAAATTACTCAAGTGCAGGGTGCTGCTTTGGCCATCTTCCTCTGGCCACGCTTTATAAGAGAAGGCACCCGGACTTTTTCTTGCCACGCCGGGCTTGCAAAGCAGCTCTAGTGGCCATTTCAAACACCTCCCTGACACCGTCTTTGGTCTTTGCCGAACACTCCATGTACCCGAATGCACCAATGCGGTTTGCCATATCCCGGCCTTCCTCGGGTTTGACAGGCTCCTGCAACAGCACAAAAGCAGCAGGTGAGAACAGCCCAAACCCACACTGCTCTTCCCCTTCCCACCCAGCTTCCCGACAAATGCAAAGGAATTTCTGGATTAAGTACACCTAATGAACTGGCTAGTCAAAAATCCAATGCCAGAGGACACAATCAGTTTTCTGGTATCTCTGAGCTTGAAAGTTGCGAGACTTTTTGAAACTTGAGCAAGTGATTGCCTATTTCTGGTGAAACATTTATGCAATTCTTTGCTACCGTTGCAAAAAAGCCTATGAACAAATCCCCAAATCAATGCCTCGGTCTTTGTATAAAACCCCCAAATACTATGTTACAGGTGCAAAAATTCCAGAACAAGCAGAGCATCTGCAGTCCCATACCCAAGCTGGGGGTTTCAGGTTCAATCAGAAAATTAAACCTGGTGATATGCTCAGGAATGAGCAACAGCACCTGTGGTTATTACCTCAGAACGCCCACTAATAAAAGTGTTTGCTGTCACATCCTGAACACACCAAACAAAAACCAGCTCCAGAGTGCAAGTACTGATGTGCTGATGACTCCTAATCAATTCCTTTCTACCTCAAGGGATCCACCTCTCCAGAGGTGGCTATTAGTAACCCAATACAGCCATTTTCATGGCTGAGGATGCCTTTTTCTAAAACTAAATCTCCCAATATGAGAATCCCCACTCAGTTAAAGGCAACAGACACGCTCCGGTGTCTGCCAGGTAGGTGTTGATCACACAGCCCACAGAAACCAGCAGCCAGCTGTGGGTGCCTGTTTAATGCTCTGCTAAAACCACCACACACTTTTGCCATTTATTGTACGACTGAGAGGAACCTACCTGCTTCATTTTGGCCAGCTCTCGTCTTGTGTGCTCGTCATTCCTCAGGTCCTTCTTGTTTCCTACCAGGATGATAGGCACGTTGGGGCAGAAATGCTTCACCTCTGGGGTCCACTTCTCTGGGATGTTTTCTGAAAACAATAAATAGAGGCGTGACTGTACAATATCCACTTCTGGGGAGAGTTTTATTTTAAAGCTTTTACATGCTGCCTGAGTCATTGTAGCTTGATAATCCACACTGATGCCCTTTCTTCTACTCTTCAAAAGGAAGCAAGTAGACCTGTTCTGGTGTTACCAAAAAAGACAAGCCTGTCTGTGGTAATTTGAAGGCTGAAGGATGTGTAACATCTTGGCTTCTCTCAGCAGCTACCTGACAAGGGTTAGAACAAGGGACTTTGGAGAACAGCATGCAGATTTCTGGACTGGGAAGTGATGGAATATTTTGCTTCAAGAGAAACATTTTATTTCTCTCCAGAAGCTAGAGATGGGCACAACACTGAAGCCTACGTTTTAACCTCACTTCTTTTTCTAAAGCAACACAAAACAACCCCTCTCAGCTCTCCCCTTACTGCAGCAGAACTGTTCAACACTAATTACAGAAACAAAGGCTTGGGACAACTTCCAGTCTGCCATTTCTCCCTAAGTGCAGCAAATGAATTTGCTCTCCTACACAAGCAGCCTACTCCTCACATCCCTACATGACTTTATTTTTTTAGTGAAAGGAGGACTTGGTGGCTTTTGAAAGCAAAACCTTGACAAACACTATAGAGCAGGAAGTGCTCAACAGCCTAAAACATCTGTGCTTTCATAAGCTTTTAGACATTTGAGATTCACCAGTGGATGTACCTGCAGGCTGCATAACCACTTTTCATCTTCATAAAATTCCATTCAGCTTTTGAAGAGACATTCACTATTATGTATTACGGCATATTTTCTTGCTTGAAGGAACAACTTAGACAAGGATTTTGAAGCCAGTTTTTGCACTACAGCCAAAATATCAATTCTGCAGCTGCACCTGGAGTGCTCAGGTGTGCTGGCCTCTAGATGCTGTACACGTGAAAAGCTGCCTGGCAGCTCTCAGAGATCCTGGCACCCAGATGCTGGTGAGCAGGAAGGGAGGAGAGGAAAGAGAATTTTTACCATCTGGGCAAACACAGAATGCTGCTGCAGCTCTCATGATGCTCAATGTTGCTGGTGAATTCCCTAATGTCTGAAAAACTACACATTCAAACCAGCACCAATTCTGAAACTAGGAAAGCTCCTAGGGGAAAATATATTCTACAGTGCAATTTCCAAAGGGGAATATATTGATACAGAGAAGTGGTTCTGATTCAGCTGGAGATCTACTTACCTAAACTATCGGGACTATCAATTGAAAAACACATAAGTATAACATCAGTATCTGGATAAGAAAGCGGTCTAAGTCGATCGTAGTCTTCCTGTCCTGCTGTATCCCACAAAGCCAACTCAACCTGCAAAATTAAGATAAGGGGTTAGTCAGATCACCAGGAACATCCTGATTCAGAAGCCAGGAACTTAACAGGAGTGAATAAAATATTTCTGTCAATACCACTCAGAAGGCGGAGACAAGTTCTCCTTTGACAGGAGATCTATTGGGAATTTTACATTCTGTAACTCCAAAAATCAACTTATTGCTGCTTATGAGTATTTTCTTTATACCTATGACCACTGTCAATTCTCTAAAAGGACATAAAAGCTAAGGACAAAAAAGCAAGACAGAAAAATCAAAGGGAATCAGCTCCAAAGGGCTGGGAACTCTCTGTCAAGCATCCCAGAAATACCAGTTTTCAGTGAAAGTGGACTAAGTATATGCTTTCTGGGATTATGCACATTTTAATTTACAGCTGGAACCTGCAGTGACTAAGAAATGTCAAGATTATACTTATTTGTGCACAAATTTAACCAAACTATTTGTGTGTAAAGCTTCTTGTTACTAAGAGGTAAAGTACTCAATATTCTCAATATTTCTACTTTTGCTGGAGTTAGGGGAGAACACTCCAATAGGATTGCTTAGAACTGTTCCTTAGAAGGAACAGCCAACATTTAAAGCAAAGGACTTTAAGAATTATAATCAAGCTCTTTAGGTATATATACTCTTGCTTAAGATTCTCTGATGAGTCTGCCTTTACAATGAAGTGGGCACCTTCTTCTTTAAACTCTTGCATTCAAAAATTCCAGGAAAGAAGTCCACAGCAGATCAGATAAAGACAAGTGGGCAGAACTGGAACCCAAACGTGAGCCTGCATGTGCAATGCAACTGTTTAAATTATTAAGAGACAAAGTTTTAAGTTGCACACATATACAAAAATAATCTTCTGTATTTCAGTCAGAAATACTCCTCTCAGTGTCACCTCTGCAGTTGCAAATGTGAATTCTGTGGCAAATGTTCATCTTTTTAGAGAAATGTCTGTTGATGGTTTCCTCACATGACACTGGAATCAGCTCCTACAAAACCACATCTCCTACCATCACCTCTTTGTCTTCTTGTGACTTCTGGACATTTCTGGTAATGCTTTTCTAGGAAGACAGAGGTAAATGGCTGTCTAACAGAAGAGGCTTAAGCACTGCTCTCCTACAAACTTTTGTAATCAAATTTTCTGAAGACCAAGAGCTTAGGTAAAATATATCCTCTAGTGATAAAAATATATCCTCTAGTGATAAAAATGCTCATGCCATTTTCCTTTAGCTACTGGCTGCATATAGCTGACAGGGCATGACTCCCTGTTCACTCATTCAGAGATGCAGAGATACAGGCAGAAAGGAATGAGGAAGTCAGACTTGGTGATGAGAGAGAGAAATGGATATCATACATATTTCAAACAATAGTCCTTGGAGTCTAAGATACAACATAGAACCTGTAGAACCTGTCACTTGGGGAAAAAAAATCCTAATATTAGTCTAAAAGTAAATTTTCTTTTACTGATTCACATTATGGGAGAAGAAAGCTCTTTTTAGACTCAAACAGCATGAACTATCATGACTAAATCCATAAATAACCCATCCCTGCAACACTAGGAAATCAAATTTAACATAAAGTCCAAAACTAGCTCAAAAACCTCTTTTTCCCCAGTCAGGATCAAAAGTGAGCAACTTCAATCCATCAGTCACTGCATTGAACTAGAATAGATTGAAAAATGTCCTGGCTGTACCTGAGCCCAGAGCAAAGGCAATGTCACACAGGGACAAAACAGGGAAGCTCAGCACCATCACCTGCCACATGCCTGAGCTGCAGCCCATGGCAGAGTCAGCTCCATGTGCTTACAGCACCCAGACAGACACAGGCCGCAGCTGCCTGAGAGGGTTTGTAAATAGCCAAGCTTTCAAGGTGCAAAGTTCCTGCTTTGTGTGCTTCTGGAGTATCCTGGAAAGTGACAATTCTGCACACCATCCAGCACCCTGCTGACAGAAGTGCAGAAGGCAACCTACCCAGGGATCAACACCTACAGCTGCCCCTTGGAGGAGGTGTCTGGCATGTCTGCTTGTATGGGAAACAAAAGGACTCAAAGAGTTCTCACTGATGAAAAACTGACTTTCAAAGTATTTAAAAAGAAATGTTTTAATAATTAGTTTACTGAAGTACAAACTAAAGATGAAGCTCAGCGAGCTGTGGCTACACTTGGGCTCTAAGAATTGTGTTCCTTCAGACAAGCAGGACAGATGATGCTGATGTACACTACAAAAATCAAGCCCTTGATCAACCTGTCTGTCACCTGTTCTCAGAAGGATGCTGCATGTTGCCAGGAGTGGGCATGAAAAAAAAAAACTCTCCAGGAATTAGTCTTTGTTAATTACAATACCAGGTCCCTTTCAAAACAGGAACTCTGTTCCCAAAGCCGGTAGCCCCAATGTCCTCAGCATCTTTGCACTGCTGCATCCCCTCCCACCTGCTGCAACATTCTACTCAGACTGACTGCATGGCTTTTAGAACCTCAGCTTGTGCATGGTTAGAAGCACCTTCTTTAACAGACTCTGGAAATGAGCACATTCTACCAAGGCCAGCATTTTTTTCCACAGGAAGGTACTTAATATTTAAAAATATACTTATAATACAAGCACTAAGCACACATATAAAGGAAGTGTAGAGAAGTCCATGCAATTCTGAAAAAACACCAGTTCATACTGGCTTTTAGAGAAGGGTTCACATACCTGCTTTCCATCCACTTCAATATCTGCTACGTAGTTTTCAAAGACGGTGGGAACATACACTTCAGGGAACTGGTCTTTGCTAAATACAATCAGCAGACAGGTCTTTCCACAGGCACCATCTCCCACTATAACCAGCTTTTTTCGAATGGCTGCCATAGCTGAAAAACAAAGTGACGACTTGTTAATTCAACTGCTACAGCTTTTAACCAAGATGCTAATAATTAATAAACCCTGTGTCTTCAATTAATAAGACCTTAAAAATTGATTGTCCGTTAGAAAGACAGACGTATCTGGAATTGGTTTAAGTTCAGATTCCCATCCTTTTAAGAAAAAAACACTCCCCAGCACTTATCAACATACAGGTGAGCCCACTAGGTGGAGATAGGCCTGGCTTAGGATTTATTGATCTGTTCTAAAGACTGAGCAGCACCCAGAGATAATGAGTGAGTGAGCATCACT
Organism: Cettia cetti; assembly: GCA_013401135.1. Classification (NCBI taxonomy): domain Eukaryota; kingdom Metazoa; phylum Chordata; class Aves; order Passeriformes; family Sylviidae; genus Cettia; species Cettia cetti. The sequence goes on from VZUI01017140.1 coordinate 10,151, forward strand.
GTCCCAGGGCACCCTCTCAGAAGTGTATTCCAGGTAATCATATACAAGATGCTTCAATTTAAGGGCAGTAACATTTTCTTATCACACTGAGTTGTCTTAACTACAAAGTGCCAGTCAGCTGGACTGAGGAGCACCTGCTGCCACATCAGAGCACCAACAGAAGGATCTCAAGGTAACCAGTTCCTCAGATTACAACCACCACTCTGCAAAGGATTTTGGCAGGACACATCTCACTCCTCAACCTGCCTTCCTGGGCATTGCTGCTCCCAGGTCAATAGAGCCTGCTGCCAGCTTGCACTAAGTGAACGGGGTACTTCGAAGTGGAGACCCCCGTGATGCTCCACACAAATTCTGCTGTGCAATGAATTCCTCCATATCAGGACCATACAAAGCCCTGACCTGCTCATAAGCAACTCTGCCTTCAAAAAGACAGTACAAAAGCTTGAAAAGGTTTCAGGAAAGCCTAGAGTCAGGGTGGGGCCGATGGAGATGGTTTTTTTGGATCTGGCAAAGCAAACAAAACCAGCACTACCTATGTGCCTGCTCTCTCTTTTCTCCAGGCATTTATTTGTGACCAATGCAAGGACAAGCCAGAGATTTAGGGAGTGACATGGCTACACAGGAGTAGAATGAGGACAGAACCATAACGACTTTCTTCTCCATAACATAAAGGCACTCCAGGGGAAGCAGCTTAGTCATCCCATGAAGCTTCCTGGAAATAGAGCAAACAGCAACACCACCACAATACCTATGACTACATGACCAAAATACCACAGAGGGAGCAGCCTGTGAGTTAACTTTTGCCATGACAAACACAGAATGAAGTTCTGTGAGGATGACCAGGACTACTGGCAAGGGGAGAAGGCCTCAAAGAAGCACAGAAGAGATTTAAAGGACACAGCAAAAACATTTTCTCCTTTTGACCTCTTCTCTTGCCTCATGAAATTAAGCAAAAAGGAAAAACTAACATCTAAAAGCAAATTTTGGTATTGTTAGGTGGTGAAGAAGCAGTGGATATTACAGAGATGCTGCACTTCTGCTCCAGATACAGAGAATGTGCCAGGTACCATTTCAACCCACTTGTTCAGATACCACTGCTCACGTGATCCAAATCCATGTCTAAAGTGAGTTTCTCTCACCTTGCAAATATATATGTATACAAGTTAAAGTTATTTACCTTAGGGACTTGGGGTTGTTATTACATTTGTGGAAGGTTTAAAATGATCCAAGCCCTATAAAAGTTTTCTTGCCATTGTTCTAGATGGTTTTGAATACTTTCTAGCAATGGTAGTATTTGAATTTTACAGAACTGGAAATTATCTGTCCTCTGTACCAACTCAAGCTCAACTACTTGTAACTTCTACTTAATGTAAGTTTTGGCTAATCTGCCCTTAAAGTCCTACAAAACCTCTGAAGTCATCTACTCGTGTGCTCCACAATTCTTACAATGAGAAAATTTCCCTCAGTGTGTACCTTTGCCCTGCTTTGATGCAAGCCCATTACTGTTTATGCTGTTTTTTGTGGCCATAAGGAAATGGATTAATCCCTTTCCCCAGTGCAGTCGAGAACACATGCCTTCATTTAGTCTTCTCTTCAGGCAAAACAATACCAGTTTATTCAAGCCTTTTCTGTAAATCATATTTCCTAGACTTTCCCATTGCTCCCTTCTGGGCAGAGTGCAATTGGCACTAATTTACCAAAGTGTGAAGCCCAAAAGCTGAATCCAGTATTTCTCCTAGGGCTCTATGAAGAGTGCCCAGAGTTGAAGGATTAATTTCATTGATCTTCTGGGATACCCTACTGCTTAAACACCAATCTGGTGTCCTTTTATATGTCCTTTTCTTTCTTCTTCCCCTCCCCAGAAGACAACACTGTTGGTCCAGTCAGTTTTTAATTCCTGATAGCTCACAGACTTTTTTTCATTCAGATTTCTACACAGTGAGTAGTTCTCTCTTCACACAGCTGAATACCCACTGTCAGACTTCTATTTCTCCTTACTGTGACTGATGGTTTATTCTACCTTCAGGTTCTAGCTCTGTCCTCCAGTTTAATCACAGTCTGTCAGATGCAAGTTTAATAGCAGATAATTCCCAGGTAATTATCTAGGCCATTGATGAAACTGCCCTGGAGACACAGTGGGCTGCGATGGAATGGGATAACCTGTCCTTCCCTGCTACCCTCCCTCCTTCCTGTGCTGCTGGCTGGGACTGGCCTGTGATGCCCTGAGTCACCTGCAATACCACCCAGGGTAGGCAACCTTCTGGCATCACCTACAGATAACTATTTTTCAATGGATTATCAGATCAACTCTATCTTCCTCTAAATACTTCCCTCACTCAGATTATTTTTTAAGTGTTCCTTGCCAGTTGAATTTTATACTTTGGACTTCTACATACCTATGTCTAAGATCTACAAGGAAACAACAATTGTAAAAAAAACCCCAAACCCATTATTTAATGTAGATCTTTCTACAAATCCTTCCCCCAAAAAATTTTATGGAGATATATCTATATATAAAAATTATTTCAGAAACTTTATCTCCTCATTATCTTTTTTCTGAGAAAAGCCTATCATGAAACTCTGCCTGAATGCATCCTGAGATGGGTTGACACCATTTGGACCCAAGATGCCTTTCAGCAGTGTGTGCTCAATCACTTCCTCCCCACTGCTCAGGACCCACCCAAAGAGGCTCCCCCACTCACAGAGCTCTGTGCAGGACCATCACCAGGACACATCAAACCTGCCCAACAGTCCCTTCCATCTAGTGCATTCCAAACCCAAGAGGATCCTTCTGGACCATTCACATTAACGTTTTTTGGTGATCCATGGCATCCTTGTATTTTTTTACTTTAGTTTCACCTTCCACACCATTACCACAAAACAATTCCTTGTAGAACAAACGTGTTGTATAAAATTCAATCCAGGAGGCAAAGATCATGATTTATAATCTCCAATTTTCAGAAGCAGCCCAGAATATAAACACTGGGTAGATATAAACACCTCAGGATGCCAGCTCTGATCATTAGACAGACACCTCCATCCACCTTGGAAAGAAGTCACCAAACATCACAACCACTTCTTTCTACTTATCCTTATCAATGAACCATAGAATGGTTTGAGTTGGAAGGCACCCTCAAGGTCATACAATTCCAACCCCCTGCCATGGGCAAGGGACACCTTTCACTAGACCAGGTTGCTCAAGGCCTTATCCAACCTTGAACACTTCCTAATTTAGGATTTCCTTGAATTACCTAATTTAGAGGATTCAGTGTACAGATGAGCATCTTTCAGCTAGTTATTTTTAGCTAAAACAAATACATTCCTCTCCAGTGGGCAGCTGTAAGGGGTTGTTAGGTCTGGAAAAGACTCAGAAGAACAACATCTTGGTAGCACAATAGAGAAAAAATGGATTGTCAGAATGGAGCTGCATCTTAGTGGTGCGTGTCTCAAGGACAACACTAACAGCATTCACAGCAGTCGGGTCCTTGTGCTGCATTCTGACATGCTCTGGTTTTCTTCATCGAGTATTCTGAAACATGGAAATGCATCAGATTTGTACCAGCACTATGTGGGAATCAAAGCACTCTGCTGGCCTAAAGAGTTTCATTTAAGATGCACATTACACACAATTTACTATTTGCTACAACACAGCTTTTCACTAGTGAGCACATGCCTACATTTAGAGCTAAAAAACCTCTGTTATACCTGAAAGGGTATAACAGACTAAACCCAAGGTACTACTACCTCCCTGTAACTGAACACAAGTACTACACATTCATCCTTTTACACAACACATAGAGCAGGCAGAGTCCAATAAACCCAGAAAGCTGCTGGAACTGCATCACTGATGATGCATGCAGAGCATTGAGCAAGAAATATTTTATCCCAATTAGTGTAGCAGAATGGCTGCAGTGATCTTCTAGGAGAATCTGTACTGTCTTCTGCAGCAAGGCAAGAAAGAGATCTGCAATTTTTCCTACACTTAAATGAACCACTCCTCCCACATTTGCATTTATAGGATTCTCAAAACCAGCTAGTCTGCTAGATTCAAAGTGGAAACCCTCACAACATGACTCAAGTGACTCATCTGAATGGAAGAGATTCAATTATGACATTTCCCCAGCCTCGGCCAGTGTCTTTCACAGGTATTACAGGAGCTTTAGATATCATTTACTCAATCCCACTAACATCACAGGAGGTTACAACACAAGGAGCTCCTGTTTGCTGAGTTGCCACATTAATATCCTTGTTACAGGAGGCTGCTGTTCCTAAGTGCAGTGACGCTCCTGCAGCATAAAGCCCTGCTTGTTAAGGGAATCCACCAAATACTCCAGAAGAATTAGAAATGGAGAAAATATTTTTTCCCATGTTTTAAACATACTCCTCCCAAGTATTACTCTTTACTGCAAGGGAATTTGCCTCTTCAGCATGCTATTTATTTTTCCAAGGAAAAACTTTTCCAGTGCCTCCCCTCCTGCAGGTCCCAAGGCCACACAGCATGAGAGAGGATTGTGGAAACACTGTTGACATTCTGAAGTTGGATAGGCTGGCAACAAACATGCCAGGTTTGTCTGTCTCACTCTGGAGCTCATCCTGGAGAAAGTAACTGATGGTAGAAACAGCCCTTTACCATCACATAGGTATCACAACTACATGTAACTTCAATTACCAATAACTAGTAGTAACTTTATGTTGCCTGCTATGCTATACAGGCAGATCCTTTGCATAATGCAGAATTTTATATATATAAAAAATCTGGCTTATTGCATGTCAGCAAGGACTCAGCAGAAGCAGTTCACAAGCAGTTCAGCACACAGTAAGGATGCTACAGGGAATGGAGGGAGAACATCCTTTAAATTCTTTCCCACCTAATCTTGCTGAAGTCCTTAAAACAAAAATGTTGGAAGGTAAAGGTTTTGAAATCTTAGAAAGACTGCCTTGCTGCTGACTCCTCTACACAACTCTGAAGCAGTTTGCTGCTGAGTGAATTACAGCCTGGCACTCTTCTCATTTGCTTTATTTTCCTTCATTCAGTCAGCCCTGCCCTGGGCAGCAGGAGGAACAAGAGCTGGGCTGAGGGACCAAAAGAAACCCTGCTCAAGTGTCTCCCATTCCAACCAGTGTGGCCCTGCCCTCTACCTACCATAGGAGAGAACTGACTCTGTCCCTCAGCCTCAGTACCTGCATTTACTCCTGAAATATATTCACTTTCATCCAAGTCTGAGGTGGAGGAAGAAAGAGTTTTCCCAAAGACTCCAAGGATCAAGAGGGGATGAGCAGGCTTTTCTCACAGTTTCCTTCTGGCCATTCAGCAAGGTCAGGCATCAACACTCAGAACTGGCAAAGCAGTTTGAAGTCGGAAGTTGATCAGCCCAGAAGCAAACAGGTCTGATTTCAGCTGTGTACAGCCAGTGAAGAAAAGAGACTGAACACAGAGCATCTGAGTGGGTGAAGTGGCCCAAAGACTATGACGAGGGAAAGGGTCAGGAAAATAGGCCAGGAGGAGAATGGCAGAAGGATGTAACCACTCCTCTAGAACAGAATCCAGGATTCACACATCTCCCAATAGCAGGCAAACATCTCAAACTTCTCCTCCACTAAAGTCCCAACAGAAAACATCAGCAACTATACATTCTGTAATCCTTTTTTGCTTCTCACTTCTCATTAGTGAAAGCACATATAAACAAATATCAGAAATACTGCAGGTTGCTGCTGAAAGGCTAATCCTGCTATCTTAAAGCAGCTTCCTTCAGCATAAATAAGCCTGTGTGTGCTATCATGCCATTTTTCTCCACATAACCAACACAGGAAGGTCCAGCTCTTACATGGCAACAGCTGTGAAGTAAAAGAAACTGTGACCCCAATTCACCTCTTAGAGAAGCTGCAAACTGGGAAGCCAACAGTCTTGGGACTGAAATAAAAGAAAGAAAAAATAATTATGGAAAAACGTGACTCAATCACATAAAGGAGTCAGCTACAACCCACATTTCTGTTACAGGGTTCCTAAAAGATCCTGGGAGATGCATATACCCCAAAACATGCAGCAAGCAACCGCTTACTTATTGTTGGAAGTGATCTGTACAGCCACAGACAGTAAAGCCAGACACACTGAGCTCAGAGTGATCTGCTCTGTTGACACCATGAACAACCTGAAATCAAGCAATACTGGGATGGAAACTCAGTTCTATTCCAAGACACCAGAATCAGAACACAAAAAAAGTGAATATGGTCACTTCTATCAAGGGGACAGTCAACACATTTCATTGTAATGATTGAGATTTTCTTAATTTTATGCAAGTTTGCCTGTGGACACTTGCACTCATAAACCAAAAAGCCACATTATTTAAAGTGTTGCTAACAAGGCCTTTGAGAAATAGCTATATTTATATTCCTTACTGCAGCCAGCACATAAAGCAGTTTGACAGTACTGCAAAATAGACCTATTTCTAACTACAGCACTATGTGGGAGCAGTTGGCAAGAAAAAGCTATCTGCTGGGGCTTTTGGGAGGGCTACATATGAAAACTAACACTTGAAAAAAGTTCCAAAGGTAGCAAAGCATAGGCCAGGCTATTGATGTTGCACATTAAATTTAATCTACAAAGAAATGGATTTTTTCTGTTGTAAGACTGAAGTACAATTGAAAAACTGACACAGAAGGTCAGCATAGTATCCAATGGGATTAAACACTGAACATAGGTCCTTTGGGAAGGTCTTTGGACAAGGCAAGCTGAATGTTCAGATTCCTGATAACAGTTCAGCCAGCCTGTATCAACCAGGCTCAAGTCTGGCATGTTTTACTAGTTTAGAAAAAGTGCCTTGCAAATAGAGCGGTACATTGCCAGAGCCAGCTTTCAATCAGGAGCAGCGTAGCTGTGTTCACCCCCAGCTAATAAACCTCCCCAGGTCTCAGCTAACTCCACAAATAACCAGCTCAAGCCTCTTTGTACTACATCACCACAACTGGAAACAGGGTGAGCTTAACTGCATTAGGTCTTAACAACACTGGTGGCCAGCCCCAGTGAACCCTTAATGACTGATTAATTTTATACAGTCATTAAGAATTATCCAAAAGTACACACAGGTGTTTAATAGGCATGGGCATACAGTGCATCTTCGTTAAGGACACAAGAGTGTTGTTCATGCTGCCTCTGCAATGGCTGTGATGGGGCAGGAGATTCCTCCTGCAGTATAAAGCCTGCCAGTGCAATGTTTTGGAGGAAACCTGAATCAGCCGTCAGCACTAGATCCGTGTTGAGTGTCATGCGGACACAGTACGTCTAATCCGAGATATCATGTGAAGACTCAAAGTAGGATTCATCCTATCAAATTACTGCCTTTGCCCTTGCCCTCCTCTTCAGGAAAAATCCTGTGTGACAACACACAATTCATCTTCCTCTCAGAGAAGAAAACTGTTTTGGATTCTAATAAATTTGCTTGATTTTTAAGCACTGCAGGAAAGAGCAAAACATTTTGCTTTGCTCTCCTTCCCTGTACAGAGCACCTGCCCATGCTTTACAGGAAGGATGCCTCAGCATTGCCAAGTGCTTCCAGGAACACACAAACTCTCTTTTGTTAAAACACCCAAATCATGACCTGTACAACCCTCTACACCCAGTATTGTGTCCCACAAGCAGCTCCAACATGGACATTGACCACTTGTTCCTGCACCTAAACTTACACCTAGAGACTCACAGACCATCTGTTACAGCAGGTCTACACACATGGAAATACAGACATTGACTTAGGGGTCAGGTCTCTCCACCTCAGTGCCTGGCATTTTGGAGCTCAGGACTGGATTCTTGCACTAAAGAAGAGGAAAAACGAACAAGAAGCTTCTCCCTCCATGCTTGCCAGCCTTCAGCTCAGGAACTTCTTGGGTCAGGTGTGGTTCCCATGAATTTGGTCACCTCAAACAGATTTCTCCTCCATTAGCTTGTCCAGACTCCCTTTGAACCCATGTAAACTTCCAGCACACACAATATCCTGTGGAGGGAGTTCCCACAACTTAATTACACATTGTATAAAGCCACTTCCTTCAAATTCAAGACTGTCCCTATTAGTTTCTTTTACTGCCTCCTAATTCTGAAATGGAAAGGGAGTGAACAATTTGCCTCCACTCACCCTCTTCTTGCTGCTCACGTAACAGCCCTTCCAGAGTGAAGCACCCTAACACAGAGCTGGTTGTTTTGTTGGTTTTTTTTTTAATTACCTTTACACCTTTGACAGTAGTGACTGTCTATTCTTGGCATAAGGAGTAACAAAGTGGTAGAGGTGTCACGGTAAAGTGCTTCAGGCAGGAGGGCCCTTGAGAGCCCAGCAGCAGAGCACCGTGTACCTCCCCATCCCACACTGTCCATCACAGCTCCAAACGCCCCAGGGCTGCTGCAGCACACTCCAGGAGCAGGAGCCTTAAATTCATTCACACAGAACCAGAGAACCACACCCTGAGATGTGTTTCAAGAGCAAACAAGTCAGTGCTTGGTCATTCCCCAGTACATTTCACCCCGTGCACTAATTCAAGAGCAGACCATCTTGAATTTAAAATAGCAGTAACAGAGAATCCCACACCATGCTACTCACTCCAGCAGTCAATTACATTTTCTGCATTATGACGAGGCTTTCCTCATCACTTCAGCACTTCTTCAGGCTTTGCAAATTTCCCATTACTGGCATTTTGCATTTCCTCCAAATGACCACTAAAAAACACAGCCCGAGAGTCCAACTCCTTCATGTTCTCACTACACACAGACTACTTCAGCCTCCACTTGTCTTTCACAGCTGGCCTCTTTCTATTATATTTAATATGAACCATATTGATTTTGTTCTGGCTTAGTTTCTCACTGAAAATGACATGCAATTACTGTCAAGTACTAACTGAAGGCTAAGATGAACACTTGCACTTAAGAACCAAATAAAAACAATTAACACCTCTTGTTTCTATTTCCCCCAGTCCAGGCTGAGTGACATTACCTTAATTCTTTCCTGAACACTTTGTTACCTATTCCATTATTGTACCTGGGATTGATGTCTTAGTCTGATGGGATTATAATCATTAAGATTGTCCTACTTCTCTTTATTATTATTGCATATTAGCATTCTTTCAAACTCAAACTGCTGCAGTATGTAAAGAGCTTTCTGGGGAAAAAAATACATAAACCCCCTCCATTTTCAGGCCAGAGATCTTCAAAGCTAAGATACATATCAAAGCAGAGGTGTCAATTACCAAGCCTGGTCAGATTAGGTGTGCAATATCATTCAACCTTTTTTTTTAAACTTAATGAGATAATCAGAATACCTGATTATACGGAAGTTCTCTCTGTATAGATAAATAACTGCCAAAAGATAGGAAACCAGGCAGAAGGAAATGCTCAGCGCCCTCAGAAAAACAACCGTGAACCTGGCCAGCTCAACATTCATAAACAACCTGAAAAAGTGAAGAAAAATAGCTATACAACAAAATTTACTGATGATGTCAAGATGTAGAGGTAATAAATGCAAGGGCTGTGATGGATTTCAGAACTTTAACAGGCTCTGTGCCTTGGCAATACAATTTGAAAGAGATAAATGTGAAGTGATATGCAATGTAAAAACCAGATTCAACTTCCTGTATGAAATGATGGACTGGGAGTTGATCACTGCCATTCAAGGACAATAGTCAAAGGTTATGTAGTTAATTCCTTTAAAATATAAGCTCTATACTCCAGTGTGCCACAGTTTTAAAGATTCCAGTATTAAGAACCATGAGAAAAGAAACAAACCAGAAACCATTAAGATGATGTTGGAATCCATCGCTTGACTGCACCTTCTGATGTGTGCAGCTGTGATCCTCGCATGTCAAAAGGCTATAAATGAACTGGAAATGACTCAGAGCAGGGCACACGGATGATTAAACTACACAACAGTGACCATATGAGGAACAACTACAGCAGAACTGGAAAAAGGAGTCTGGAAGAGACACAACCAGAGAAGAAAACAACTGCATGCTTCTCTCAGACCCTAAGGAGCGGTGAGCAAAGCTGTGGCCTGAAAGAAGGACAAGAGCACACAGGACAAGCCAGCTTGAAAGCAAAGGCAGGCAGGTATCCCAGCAGGACACATGGCAAGGCCTCACCACATTTCAACTTCTTAGAGTTGAATAATTTCATAGTTATTTGAGTTCCTTTTTCCCCTCAGTTACTTTCCACAATTTTGAGCTTCTGTTTTTTATTTTCTATGTTCAGTTACTACTTTTCCCTTATTTCATCTGTAAGCCTTTCTTGCACTGTTTTTTAAGCATGAACAAAACAGATGTCTTCATTTCCTTTCCAAGCCAGGTTATTTAATTCACATTCGACACTTGGTAGGAGAAAAATACTGCAAAAGAAGGTTCCTGAAAGATCTTTTTGTAAGCATGTTCAAGTCAAATGCTTTAAAAACTAAACCAGCAATATATGCAAGCAAAACTCTGTCTTAACCTTGTGCATCCTCTTTTGTTAACACCAAACTTAGCAGGGTGCTCCTGGTCAACTCCCTGCAAAGTTCACCCCATACTGTTCACCTCTCTATCGCTACATAATTAGTAAATTAACACCATTTTAGAACTCAGGGAAGAAGATTAATTCTAGCATTTCTCCCTTGCCTTCCTCTACCATGACAAGTCCCTCTCCACAGTTGAAGGCAAAGTTTGGATTTTGTGGGCAGAAAGCAGGATTCTGTCCTCAGGATTTGTGGCTGCCATTGCTGTCCTTGCCCGCCCACGGAACATTCTTGCTCATTTGCCCCCACTGACTACATCTTTGCTATCTGTAGGCACGACTTACGAGAGCACTTCTCTTATGCAATACTGAGTCCCAAGATTACTTTGCACAAAATGAGATTAGGGCTTAATATTGAGGTAATTATAGTAGATCTGTGGATTTCCATGCGTGTGTAATCTGCAAAACGCTTTGCATTTGGGCCAGTTTTTTCTTGGTGTCCTCTCTTCCCAGACACCTCCTGCCTTGTCAGATGGGATGTGGGGCACCTCACACTGAGCAAGGCAGGCTTCTGCTTGGGCATGGTGCCTCTGTCTTCAGGCACTGGCAGCAAAGCACATCAGGACAAGAAAAACTAACTCCAAATTTTCCAGACAACCATCTTCTTGTACCCACAACTGACACTCACCTGTGCTCCTTCCCCCTCTTCTTCCACCACAAGACATCGATTAAAACTGCACTGGTTCAGATCAAACACCCAGCAGGCCTAACGCTACCTGACACGTGCAGGTATCTCAGACAGAGTAAAGGAAGGAGCAAATGCACTGATACCACCACAAGTGTATTTTCTCAGTTGACAGCTTGGGGGAAATTATTTTTTTTTTCATTCTTTATGCCCAACAGCCCATCTGACAGCGTTTCCTTCTGTGATTCCACCTGTTTGGTTCTGAAGCCACGTAAACCGTTGTCATTCAAAGCACTCTGTGGCGCTGCATTCTGCAGTCTCAGTGCAGACTGAGGGAGAGGCACCATCAGTTTTGATCTAGACCAGACTGTGCTTGGTCATGTCTTTGCCAAGCTGAGGAGTTCAAATCTTTTTAAGCATCCCTTGCACAGAATCCATTTCTTATCTCTGATGACTCTTTTTAGCTTCATCTTTGCTTTTCCAGTTGCAATGTATCTCAAAGCACATCTTTCTTTGTGCCAACCCACTGTAATCAGTGTGTTGAAGACTAAGAGCCATGATGCTATCCCTCTGTTTTCCTTTTTTATTTCCTTTCCCAAAGTCCCACATACAAACTCATATGATCACTGCTGAAGACTACACTTCAATTTTCACAGAATTATGGCAAGCTCTCCTTTCTAAGTGGCAATAATTAACTTTCACCCCATCAGTGAATAAACAAATTAAGATTACCCCCCCACTCCTTTGTATTTATCTGGAACAAATTTCATTTGGCATTTTGCTGCCTGTAATTCAGTGTCAGAAGGACAAGATGCAATTCTTCCTAATCAGCTCTGGTCTTCCCTTCTTCCTCAACACCTTTCTCACGAGATCATTTATGAATATCCTGAACAGCAGAGATGTAACACAGATCCCTCTTCTTCTCTTGTTCCAAACTTTCCTTCTCTGTGCTTCCCGAGTCATTCAAAACCTCCAGTAGATATGAGCTGCAGCATTTCCTTTGCAAAAGCCACACTGGCTTTCAGCTATTCCAAGTTGTTGGTCCATCTGGTTAGCTTTTTTACATCTTTTACCTTTTAAAAAGGCATTGAACTGTGATATCCTGCTGAACTATCTTTAAGAACTGCTACCACATAACTCCTATTTCTGTGGCTTCGAGGTATTGAGAAGTTACACAGTGTAATTAGTAATTTGGTCATTTCAGGCCCGAGTTTCCTTTGGAACCCTTGGGCAAGCACCATCTGCTCTTGGCATCTTGTGACTGTATTTATCACTTTGCTCTATAAATTACTTTGCTGACAATTCAAGCAGTGACAGATCTTCCAATGAGTTCTGTTCTCCATAAAGAGAATGTCTGGCACAGGGAACATCTTTGGACTCCTGGACTCCTCCACGGGGAAAAAGGAATGCACATAAGCCATCTTTCTACCCATGGCTTCATCATCAAGTATTTCTTTCATTTCTTCATCTATTGGCCCTCCAGAATCTCAAACCTTTCTTGTTTCTGATAAACTTGGAAATTGGGGTTTTTTTGCTATTATGATGTTTCTCAGAGACTGGCTGGCAGGTCCTTGTATTTTTCATTTGACTTGCCAGAGTTCATGTTCTTATTTACTTTTCTGGTGAACTTCATGACTTAAACTTTCTGAAGGCTGTATTCTTATTTCTAATACTTTCTTTATCCCAAACTGCATGCTCATTCTTATCTGTCAACATTCCACAGTATAAATTAAAATCCTCCCAACAACATTTTCAATTTCAAGCGCAGCAGCCTAGTTCTGCTGTGGTTTACATGGAACCCAGCCTTTCCAAACAGCTCTCGGACTGAAGTTCAAAAAATGAGCCAATTCACTTGGTCGGCACCCAGTCAAGATCCCACTGTGAGACGGCCTTCTCACTTCACACAATTTCAACAGGGCAGACAGCAGGCAAAGAATAAAGAGCCTCCAGGTGTAAAATGTAAGAAAAATTAAATGCTAGCAAAGAATGTAAACAGAGATAACTGGTACTTGGACAGCTGCTAGTTCTTTCAAAGCCCTGACACATGCAAAGACAACCTTCCTTAAAACTGTGAAGATGAGGAAGAGGAATCCCTTTGTACACATCCACGCTAGTGACCTGCTCCAAATGTGACAGTTCAGGCCAGGTGAGACAGAACTATTTATGGTTGCAAAGCACTGCTAATTAACTGAGCAAAGAGACTGAATTGAGCTCTGTTTCTGATTAAAAAAACAACAATAAAAAAGCAAGCAGAAAACCCACAACTGTCAGAGCCTGAGGAAAGCAAAACCTCATATTTGGTGTAGTGCCCAATTTTACTGGGTATACTTGTGACTCTCCATCTGTTCATTTTCCAAGGGACTTTGGTCATGAAGGTGGTCAGAGAAAGACAGCAAACCTTCTTCTGATTAGTTTAATTAGATGATTCACTTAGGAAAGACTGATTGTTAGTTGTGTGGATGGCAAATATCTTAATTAAAAGGTGGTCTATAGATATTTTAGTTCAACTTTTACAGTCTCAAATGTCCTTCCCAAATGAAAATATGGTGATAGGAAAATAACAGAAGCAAGGATGGAAAGGACAGTGTCACTCTACCAACTCCAATTAGCTTTGGTCCTTTATTCACAGTTCAGAATGAGTGGTAGCAGAGACCCCACCAAGACCAGAAGACACCAATACACCAAAGAGTAGTGTAAAAGTAGCAGTAACTGAACCACGGTACCACAGACAGTATTTTGGGACATTTTTGCTTATTTTTGAGATTTACCAAAAAGTAGTAAGAAACTACCTCTTTCTATTTAACTACCCACTATTTCTAGCAGGAGAGGGATTATACCAAAAGGCAAGGTGCAGAGGATTTTCATCATGCATTCAGGTGTGTGCAGGTGCATAGCTGTACCCTGGAAATGGAATGAAGGTCAGCTGTCATTTGCTGCATTTATTTTGCATTGCACTGTTCTGTATTACAGAGTTTTGCCCTTATTATGTGTTTTACTAGGACAAGCTCATCATGGATTTATTTAAGATTTCAAGGGCACATTTTCTGTACTTTATCAACATGCTAACTTCCTCAAACCCAATTACACTTCTCTACATTAGTTCAAACTGCATTTAAAGACACATGGTAAGGCAACAGAGCAGAACACGAGAGAGATAGATTTAGTATTAAAGGTAAAAGATGGTGTCTGAGTGGAGACTTGGAAAGAGCCTGATGATACCTCAGCAGAAGGGAATAAAATGCTAGAGAAACTGAGAAGGTACACTTGGCTAATGAAAAGGTAGCCAAGTTCAGAAATATCTAGCACAGAGCAGACCAGAGCCATGGTGTGAAGAGGGACCACAGGGTTCTGGGCAACTCAAATACATTGAGAGAAAAAGTGTAAAAACCAGAAAAAACAGGAGTTACTATCAGAAAAACGAGGAAAGATGATGATACTTCCAAGACCCCTCCAAAACATTTTCATTTGAAATTTGCTTATCTGAAGAGCCATCACCAGCCTTACATCCTGGTGGCGGTTAAGATCATTTAGGATGTTTTTACTGTCAATTCCTGGCTCAGAGAACTCCCCGCCTCTGGCGCTCGGCTGCTGTGGCACTCGGCCAGAGCGTGAGCTTGGTGAACGAGGAGGGACAACATGAGAGCTGCTCAGCTGAGCTCTGCTGTGACTGAATTTATTCTGCCCCTTGTGTGAAGGTGCATTAATGTCTTGAAAAATTATTTTTTAAAAACCCATGTATTCTAGTGTCAAATTATACAAATCACCCATTCAAGCAAATTTATGTCAAACATTTATGCTGAATATGCTGTTAAACATTCCAGTGAACTAATTAAAGTAAAATAAGGCTAATGTTTTTCTTTTTTTAAACATGCAGCTTTGGTCCAAATCAGTGCCAGAATTAGACTCTCTATTTTTGAAAGAGAAATGCCAGTGCTGTGTGGCTGGAGACCTGGATAAGACCAGAACAGGGCAGGAGGAAAGCACACATATATCAGAAGACCCTTCAACAGCATGAAAATATTTTCATAATCTTTTCAGGGAGGGAAAGACTTAATATTTCCATACTGGGGAAAAAAATCCCCAAATAAAGTCATCAGAGAACCTAATACATTGAGTCACAAACAACATTTAGGGCACATAAAATTAACTTTTGAGATTTCTGAGGTAAAAAGAAGATTAACAGAAGTCTGCTTCTGGAAGAAGTTCACCGTTACAAAGTCACACAGATGGCAGAAGACACTTAGGCTAAGCACTGTGGGGAAAAAAAAGCAACAACAAACTTATCATTAGCTAAGGAGGTCTTATGGATTAATTTTCTCCAAATACTGTACCACACAGAGAAAGGGTGGGTGGGAACCACTGCTCATCAAGGGTTCCCCGCAACAAACAGGTGAACTGTACCAGGGGAGAAACAAAAGCTGGATATGAGGCAGCAACCAAAAACAAACAAACCCCCAGTTCCAGACATCTCTTAAAGGGATATCAAATTAGCTGTGGTATCATCTGACTGGGAACAATACTTCATCCTGAGTATCTGTAATAACCAACTCTCCAGACCTCGGGGAGAAGTTTTTGGGTCTTATTTTTAAAAACCGAACAGTAGTCTCGAGGTTCCTCTTGCCCTCGAAAGAATGTGGTTCCTGGCAGAAAAGGTTTATGCAGGCTGTAGTTTAACACCGGGTAGTTCTCAGCCCAGGTAAGGCTGTCGGAGCACAGGACTCCGGTCGTGTCAAACCTCCCCTGGCGTTTCCCCGGCCTGCTGCAGCCGCCCCACCAAAAAAACACCGCCCAAACTTTCCAGTTTCGCTCCAAAGGCCGATTCCTCCCCAAGATGAAAGTTCAAGGCGCACAAATCCCTAGCAACCCCTCCGCAG
This sequence comes from Cettia cetti, assembly GCA_013401135.1. Taxonomy (NCBI): domain Eukaryota; kingdom Metazoa; phylum Chordata; class Aves; order Passeriformes; family Sylviidae; genus Cettia; species Cettia cetti. The sequence continues at coordinate 26,166 of VZUI01017140.1, forward strand.
GCGCCCCGGCACGGCCCCGTGTGCCGCGGGGGGCCCGGGACGACCCCCGGGTGCGCCCCCCGGTGCGGGCGGGGCGCGGCCCCGGCGCCGGGGAAGCGGCGGAGGCGCAACAGGTCCGCGGAGCCGAGCGCAGCCCGGCCGTGCCCATGGCCGGCCGCGGGCCCGAGCAGGGCTACATCCGCACCGTGCTGGGACAGCAGATCCTGGGCGAGCTGGACAGCTCCAGCCTGGCGCTGCCCTCCGAGGACCGGCTCAAGCTCTCGGGAGACCGCGCCGGGGAGGAGAAGGCGCTGCGGATCCACCGGCAGGTCCAGCAGACGCTGGCCAGGAGGAGCCGGGGCTCGCTGTACAATGGTGAGTGCCCGCCCCGCGCCGCGATGCTCTCCGGTGGCGGCGGGAGCACGGGAAGGGACCCGGGACACGGCTCCGGGATGGGACCCCAGCCGGCCCCGTGTCCGCGGCTCCGCGGCCCTGCGGCGTGCGGGCTGCTCGGGCAGAAACTCGTGCCTCTGTCGCCTCTTCTTTTACTCTTTTCCCACCGCCGCGAGTGGGAAGTTTCTCCCTCCCAGCCTCCGCCGTGACCCGGTGCTTGGCGGAGCCGCTCCAGGCTCTCCGCCGCCCGAGAGCGGAACCGAGCCCAAGTTCTCCTAATCCGACAGCCGCTTCATGTGTTTATTTTAATGCCTTTAGCTTTACGCACTGCTCCTGTTTGAGAAGTAAAATGAGAAGAATCGTAGGAAAAATTTTTCCTTGTTTACCCGTGAAATTAAAAAAAAAAAAAAAAGTTTGGAAAAGTAACTCTAGGAAAGGCATGAATGGGAAGCACAGAGCGATAATGCTATCAGACATTATTTGACATGCGTGATACAAATTGACGTCAATCATCCCTTGCTTCCAAGATCTTGTAGCCAGAAGGCCAGACCCGTCAGGAAATCTGCAGCCACACCTTGTGCCCCAAGCAGAGCCCGACCACATCAGGCACCCACAGGATGGCTGCCAGGTGCTGAGGGTTAAAGACAAGATGCTCGAGGGGTTTAGCCTTAACTATTCATGAAAACTTTATATGCCATGAAACTCTAATTTTGTTTTTAAATGGGAAGATATGACTGATTTGCAGGCTGCATGCCCTGTTGCTCCGTTGTCCTTAAGGAAGCTGTCACCTTTCATTTGCTAAAAGCTGTGAGGCAAAAGTCTTTATAACTCATCTATCTTGTCAGGCAGACAAATATTTTCTTGTTCTTTGTCTGGCCTCTATTTAAAAAAACAGCTCATGGAGAAAATGGACATATTCTGCTTGTAGGAATCAGTTGTACAAACCACATAAACAGGTATGCAATGTGCAGATAAACATGCAAGTCCTTAGCTTGGCTGCTGTCATTGAAATACGTCTAAACACTTTTAGAGCAGCTTCATTTCTTTTTCTCTCGGCAGAGGGCCTGCAAAAAGCTTTTTAAGCAACAGTTTATAAATGATAGAGTGTCATGAACCTGAGCTCATGTCTCTAAACTATGCACAAAACACTATGAAAACAGGGTTCCCATGCTCTCAAGTCATTCTGGCTTCTCTGGAATATATTAGCAGACCTGATGTATTTGGGGATAGTTATCTTGGTTTGCTTTGTTTTTCTAAAGGTCAAGTATTTGATGCCCTTGCATTTCTGAGACACCAAAACTTTTAAACTTGAGGATAAAGGGTGGAAAATGTCATGCCTGTAACATGTATTGTTACATGCAAAAAATGTACTTTTCTTTTTTCAAACATATTTTATGGGCAAGTTGCTGCACAATTTTTTGTTCCACTGCAAAACTCAGAAAAAAATAATGCAACCTGAAATGCATTCCATGAATTTATACATATGTATAATACATACATGTCTGTCTATATCTTAAATACATATAATATTAATCACAGCCAATCTTGCATTTAACATGTTGAATTTCGTGAAATATATATATATGCTTGCATGTATGTCCCAAAGTGCTTTCTATATAGACTTGCTCAAAACTGGACTGTACTTTGAGAAACATTTGAATTCTGATGTGTAGGGAACTTTTGAGAAATATGCCCTCTTTTACACGCAGAAGCATCCCTTTCTGTGAATTAAAGCCCTTTTCTAGCTACATTCATCAAGGTTCCTATATTGTTTGCAGTTGCAGGGGAGGATTACAAAGATTTAGAGGGAGCAGGAGCAGTTCCCAGTGACATAACTGTCCTGTCTGTAGGAGTATTTCAGACTCTGCTCAGCAAGGTACTTAGTGCATGCCTAACCACAGTGTTCACATGCATGCCTAAAATTAGCCAAGCACATAACCACTGGGTATGAAAAATCAGTGGAAGGAAAGGTCTTGCTCAGCGTCATCAGTGCACACCCATTTTCTACTGACTGGGCTGGAAACTTTGAAGCCACAAGAAGCAGTTTGTCAGCCAGCATAATTTCCCCTTAAAATTTCAAATTAGAGGTGTTTGCTTAGTGTTCAGCATAGAAAAACTTTTTTTTTTTCCTCCTACCCCCATACTGTTTGTTGTTTCATGCCCTCTTCCCCCTTTTGGAGGGTGTGTTTCTTTCTGACAATAGAAATTCAGTGATCTTCAGATTTGAGGATTCTGCCTGCTGCCAAAGGGTTGAAGTTACATATGTCCTCAACTCTCTTCAAGATGTTTTCAAGCATTGTTAATAGCTTTTCAAGCAGTTCAACAGCAGCTGCCTCTTGTCCAGTTTATCCACTGCTGAGCCTTTATAAATTAAGGATTGTGCTGCCCTTAAAAGTCTTGAACAACTAAAGCAGTCATATCAAATTTCTGGATGCTATTTAAGGACGGAAATGCAATGGAAGCTAGTTCCACCTTATCACAGTAAAGTGGCATTCAGAATCACAGACTTCAGTGACTGGTGTTTTGTCGCACGTGCTGGTTTTATTTTACATACATTTTAGGAATCTTTTAAGCTTCATTCTGAGTCCCCTTGCCTCTGATCTTTTTCCTTTTGGGTTTTGATTGGCTTTTTAAGGCATCCTCATCAGATCCTCATTACATTGAGTAATGTATCATACAAAACAAAATGGTCTGTGTACTGATTTTTTTCTAACAAGTTGTATAAACACAGTGGGTTCATTTAAAAAACCAAAACAATAGAAGCAGAATTCAATCTTGCATGATTTTCAAATAAACATCATCAATATAAGATGGTAGAAATCAGAGACTTATTTATTCTTCACATTTATTAATTTTTAAAGTTCTTAGTAATTTTTTGTTACAATTACTTTTAGGGACTCAGGGCACTTCTCTGTATTTAGCTTTCTTTTTTTGCAGAATTCTGGCATGTTAACTTTTCCATAGTAATTTTCTGTTTCCATCTTTCTGGGGTACGGAAGTAGAAAAAATATCCATGTTGACTTTCAATTTTTGTTGGTTTTGTTACATTCCTTGCCTCTGCTTCCTGAGCCAGAAGAAATCTTTTTCTTAAACGTGAAACCTTGTGTAAATGTCCTAACAAACACAAAATGTTAGAAAAACTCCTCTGGGACCAGGCTTGTGCTGGCAGAGTGATGAAGGAGCACAATCAAAAGGAAGCTCTTTGATCTTGAGATGAAGGCATACAGTGATGGTTTTGATATGCCATTATTAAATGTTATTGTCTCAGTCCATCCTGAGTGCTGAAGTATAAAAGAGGATGAAAGGATGCCAGTCCAGGATGCTGAGTCCTCGTGTGGGAGGTGACCACCCAGGTGCCCTGAGCACAAGTGGGCAATGAGCAGGGGTCACTCCCAGTGTGTGACACTCCCTCCGTTCCTCTTAGACTGATGTGTACAGATACAGCTGCATTGATGACTGCACTGAGAGGTTCAAAGCCAAAATTTGGCTTTCATGGTGTCCATTTTAACACAAAGCATTGAAAAACATTCACAACAGAGAGTTGTGAGTACCACTGTACATTATTTAAGGGGGGGTTTGGTACACCCAGCTCCTTAGTGGAGGTAATTGTCTTTTTTCACCTACCAGATATCTTAGGGATGCCTCTTGTCATTGTTTTTGAAAGCAAAGCAAACATTAGGTTGGTCTGTCTGCAGCCATAGGCAGTGACTGCTGGGGAGAAATTTCCAAGGCCTTGGGAGATGCTGGGCTTGTCACATCCAGGGGAACAAAGGGGCCTTGAGAAGATCCTCTGTGGAGAGAAATAGGATTTCTGCTCAGTTATCTCTACAGCCTGCTACCTCCTGATATTGTAATTATTTTTTCTGGTCTCAGAATTCTCTTGTAACTTGCAATATCAGGTGACTCCTGCATAGCTTTTATTCTAGGCATGGAGGAGAGCAGAGGGGTTCAGTTTGCCTCCTCCACTGGCCACATCCAAGGTGTTCCTCAGCTGCTTTAGTTCATACTGACAGCGGAGAGGGAACTGATAAGCAGTCCCACTCAATTGCCCACACAAGGGTGTCTGGTGTTGTCTGAGATGCCTGAGTTGTCCAAAATACCCTTATGGGTTGACAGACACGATGCAGGGCCTGCAGCAAACCCATTTTTTTCCTGACTGGCTGCTGGAAATCAAGTGTGGCGTCCTATGGCCTCACAAATAGTGTTTGTCCCCTGTGGATGAGTAACTGAATCACGTGCTTATTTCCTGAGGAGAGAGAGGCTTTTTGTGAGATTTAAAACACTGAGAATCACAGCCAGAAAGTATTAGTCCTAGCAGTAAATAAGAACATAATATAAATTTAAAAAATAATAATTAATGGCCTTTTAAAATCAAACAACAAAACAGTGCACTGGGTGTGTAAGGTTTTTGTAGTACGGTGAAAATAAACTGCAGGAAGCTTTGTTGGCACAGGTAAGTTCTGATCAGGCCACCTATTCTGCATCTCCTAACTGTTGGAAAAGCACAGCATTTCAGTTCCCACTTTTTCCTTTATACACTGACTTTTGTCATGAGTAACCAGCACACAGTTAAAAGGCATGCATTTTATGTCTGCCTAATAAATCTACAGGTAAAAGGCCAGCAAAATAATTTACTGATGCGATAAGAGCAAGCAAGAGATAACTGCAAAGTGGAATTCCATAGGTTGATATATACTGTGTTTGTCTCTGAAAGAGAAAAATTTCTACTGTTGGATAATTTCACAGGGAGACTGAAGGTGAAAAAAGGGGTCTGCTTGAAAGAAAACTGCGTGGTACAATTTTTGATTGACTGTATTTTGTTTTTGCAAGGAGAAAACTGTTAGGTAGTTTATCCTCAACCAGTTAATGGATGGCCTTGTTATTTTTAACTTATCCTCTTTTTTGTATTTTTATTTTTAATAAAGACAAGCTTAGAGATACCCAAAATGTACTTGCTGAAAGGGCCTTTATGCCCTAAGTAGATAACTGAGAATACTTGCTCACTAAGTTCAGTAAACAGGAAAAAAACCCCCAAACTGTAAAGAAACAGAAAATTATGGGTATTTATATTTCAAGATTTAGTGTATGAAAGTCCTTTAACATGCAGCAATGAAGGAAGCTAATCTTTAAAAAGCCAGCACTTAGCTGAGATTGACTACTCTGAATGAGCACCTGAAATGGTACATTGCTATGAGAACTACATGACACAAATGAGACATCCATATAAATTTGTAGATTTGGGATGTTGGTGCACATTTCTGGGAATTTTTTGCACTTTAAGAGAACAATTTCCTCCTGCCTCTTTCTCATGCACTCAGGTAACCCTTGGGCTATGGTAACCTTGAAATGTCAGGAAGGAATTATTACAATCCAAATCATGAGTCTAACCAAGCTGCACCATTCCACTCCCATGACACAAAGTTACTGTGAATGTGTCCTAACAAATCACCTCATACGTGTTTAAAAGTGCCAAAACCAGAGAATTGGAAAGTATGATTATACAAGCAAAATAATTGCAATTTATGATTGAATTAGGCCTCAAATTCGCACAGTCTGCCATTATATTGTATTTTATGGTATTATGGGATACACAAATTTGGTCTTCAGCAGTTTGGGCAAGTCAGTGATTTAAATTTCTTTTCTGTAGTATCTCAGGTAATATTTGCTATTTTGAAATTTGATGGCCAGTTAACTTGTTTATTGACCGCTTTTACCTGTTCAGCAGAGTAGGTCCATTTATGACTGATTTGAGGTCTTGCTTTCAACTTCTATTTCACCTTGTTAATTATATTCTTATATGCAGATTCTCATACTAACATGGAAATCTCATAAATAATTATTTCATTAATATCTGTTGCTTTTAAAAGTTTTGTTAATAGAAGCACTCACTCTTTGAAAATGCATGCTATTAGTGCAAAAAAAGAACAGCCTGAAGGTTTTGTTGGTCTGTTTGGGGTTTTAATGCAAGAAAAAATCACAATGCACTGCTCTATTTTCAGAGCTGGGGCGTGGGAAAAAAGAACCAGAGCAGATAAACTGTGGATCTTTGACATCATTTGTAGGATTAGTGAACCTTTCAGGTGCAGATTTGAAGTGTCACTGGACAACCCAGCTTTACAGCACCTTGAGCCATGGAGTTGGTCCACAGACTCTTTGTGCTGTTTGGGTGGAGCACTGAGATTAGTGAAGCATCATTTGCTCCAATACATTGTCATTAAATTAGCACCTGAGGGAGAAGAAACAGCAGCAGTTGAGGTAGACAGCTGTGAAATAAAGAGTCTGTACTCAGTGTGTGCTGCTTGTTTACAAGTGTACATGGTGAAATCTGCATCTCTAGGGTGCACAGTAACAGATACAGACATCAACGTGTGTTTCTCAGCTCCAATCTACAGCTGCAATATTTTCATCTCTTGTGTACTTTGCATGTCATAGTCAGCCAGTGTAAACCATGCATTTATATATTTGCATGTACATTCGAAGTGTTTGCAGTGGAAAATAAGTGTTCTTAGTTCAGTGATACTGTTTCTCAGCACTTAATCAGCTTGTTATATAGTACATTTAAAATATCAGCTTGTTTTGCTAAAACTTTTTTCATAGCTGCACGAGTCACTAGACTCTTAAAAGCTAAAAATAATTCTTAAGTAAAGTATATAGGGAATTGGGAAAAAATGGCTTGTATCCTCAGGAAAATACAAATATCTCTCCATCATTTCCCTGTTCAATTTTCAACTTATATGAATGTCAGTGCTGACTGCAACCTTTCACTAGTACTGTGTATCATCCTCTGTAAGAATGCCATGTTTTGGTAAGATCTTACTAATATTAGTCTTTGGTTCCAGGCGGCCTGCACCGTGCATCCAGTGTACCAGAGCGTGTCTATAACATGGGGATCACTGAGAATGATTTTGCACCAAGGTCTCCCTACAGTTTCTCATATTACCAGGCAAACCAGGTGAGGAAAGGAAGACAATGAGCAGAAATAAATACAGTATCACACACATAGTTAATTCATTTCGTTGGCCACAAATAATAGCATTTAGATGGTGTTACAAGGTTTGTTTGCTTGTTTGTTTTCTTCTTAAAACCAGATTTTTAGAAAATGAGGGTTTTACAATGAAAACTCTCAATGTTCTCCCTTCCTTCCAATGACTTTAGAGCCCAGTAGCCAAATTAGGTCAGTCATACAGATGGGCTCTTTGCTGTCCTGTTGGGTTTGTGAGAATTGGCATCAGGGTAGAAAATGAAAAATCATATTTACACTCCACTAAGGCAAAGGCTGTGACAAGTCAGATCTTCATCCCTCCCATCAGACAGCAGTTCAATCAGCACATCTGTACCTCAGGGTGTCCAGAGGCCATGCTGCCCAGGCAAACAAAATTAAGCATCCAAAACCAAACGAAAACAGGTTGCTTCAGTTTCACTATTACATTAGTTTTCACAAGATAGAGTGGTTCCTTGTCATTTAAAATACTCCTGTTGTAATCTTTTATCATTACAAGAATTCCAGCAATACCGTCCTTGCAATGCAATGGTGTTTCTAAACCATCTAATCATAAATTCTCTTGCTATTTTGACCAGCTTTTCTTGGGGTCATGGCCTGAATGCTGAGATAAATAATTGGCTTTCTGCAGGGTTTTTGTCACAGCTCATAGCTGGTTTTGAACCTATTTGAAGGAGCAACTGGGAAATCAACACAGCTCAATAGCAGTGCTCCTGCATGATCAATTTAGTAAACTGAAAGAATTTTGGCTTGATAACAGAAACGTCAATTTGGTAAATAACTGTGTATGAAGGGGGAAATTCTTTCCTAATTTTAGATTATTCAAGAATGGCTTTTTTGTCATTAAAAGAAATAGCCCAGCCTTTGATAAGTCAGTGAAGCAGCTCTGGCTCTGTATAGGGAGAGACCTAAACCTAGGGAGAGACCTTTCATTCTCTGTTCTCCCATCCTCTATTCTCAGCTGTCCTGCAGTCCATAATATTTGACCTGAATCCATTCCTTCCAGAAGAGAGCAACAAGAGGAAAACTAGAGGTGACATATGAATCACAAGAAAATTATACCATTTACCAGGCAGGAGTAGGGAGAAAAGAGAAAAAAGTGTAAAAGCTGGGAAAAGCCACAAGGCCTAGTACTTCACAAAAACATTAATTATCCCCAAACAACAGATTAAGATACCCTTGCATTACTTCTGTAGAATAAACAGATATACCCAGTGGTCTTTGCCTGAGCCTGCTAGTTTCTACAACCTTTACTCCTTTTGTGAAACAACTATCACCCTCAGGATCTCCTCAATAGTGAAATGAAGGGAATTCAGTCTGGCATCTATCTGCTCAGCACTGTTCCTTCAATAAATAACTTGTGTAAACTTCTCTGTTTATTTTAAAAAATGCCTTTAATGTTTCTACACTTTAACACAACATGGAAATGGAAATTATGGGGCTTTTTATGGTTGTACGCCCCTATGCTTACTGATGTTTAAGAAAATTGATCCATGACTCCTCTATTTCAAGGCCAGTTGGTGTCCCAAGTTGATTTGGTTGTGGATGGATTTGAATGGAGTATGGAGTCCAATATAGAGAACAAGACAATGTATAAAATTTGAGAGGCCTTAAATGACACCCAAAAGTAAGAGTCTTGAAGATACGCCCTACAAAGAAAGGTTGGCAATGGATTTGTTGAGTTTAGAAAAGAGAAAATTGTAAAGCAAGACTGTAATTTCCATTACAGTCTATCCCCATTAGGTACAAGAAAAAAAGAAAATAGTCTAAAATTTCAACTGTAGAATTGGGGAAGTCAGTGAAATGGTGAAATGATCATTTTCATTTTCTTGGAATGTCATACAATCACCTTAATTTTTAAGAGGCTGGACAAACAGGGAAGGGATTATCTCTTTTTACTAGATCCTACCACAAATGAACATGAGTGCTAAATAACCTTATATTAATAAGGTTATTTTCAATATGCAGACACTTCAGTATAATATTTTTTTATATCTGACTGATTAATTTTCTTCTGTCTATTAGACAGCCTTGAATTTAGCTTTAGTAGCAGATGTTGGTGTTAATCCCCAAGGAGTTTCAACAGAAAAATCTCCATTAATAATCAATCTGTCCATTATCTGGCTTAATTGACCCATGCAACTATTTTGAGTTCATGACAGAGGACTAGATGCTTAGATTTTGTCTCTTGATGTTTAGACTGTACTTCTTCCTGCCTTCACGAGGGAGGTACAGAGAAGTATGGCAGAATTCCATTTGATGCACAGCTTTGGCAATGTTGATATATTTTTTTGTGATTCTGAGAGCAGGCTGTAGAATTTTTGTCTTTACTTTCTTTGGTTTGATTTCTCTCCTGCTAATCCTAAGCACTGTGACCTTACTGTGGCCCCTGTTGTTTCATGCCCCCTGGAGCAGGTTGCCTCCCCATCCTCCTACACGAATGGCTGGGGGACAAGGATTGCTTACAGGACCATGGAGGAGAGAGCTCAGAGGCAGCCTCTGAAGAGACTGGAGGTTTCACCCCAACGAAATCCGGAAAGATTGGCATACCTGAGCAAGGATTTTCACTATGATGGAGGGATTTCAGCTGGATTCTCCTTGAGGCATGGAGATAGCCTGAGATCCAGTGGGACTGTGCCACCGAGGTACGCCTGCTCCGAGATTGTTGGTTACAGCCTTCGCGACGCCGTGCACAGGGGACGCTCCTTCAAGAGGCAATCCCGCATGGGGGCTGCCAGTGATGCTGTCCCTGACGGTGTCTACCCCAGCCCCACTGTCCCTCTGTACCACCAGCCTGGCAACAGCCGCAGCATGACCAACCTTCTGGAGAAGGAAAACTACCTGGCCTCGGAGAGCGCCATGGGACAAGTGAGGTCCCCGACTGCGTCCCGTCTGTCTCAGAACAGACAATCCGTCAGGTCCAGCTTCTACCAAACAGCCTTCAGGAACATACAGAGCAGGAGGGAAGTTTCCCAGCCAGCTTCAATAGCCAGTGTCACTGCAGAAACGGATGGGAAGAGGATGCCAGTGACAGCTGCTGTGGCCGCAGCAGGCAGAAATGGTTTCCTGCAGAGCGAGCAAGTGACCCTCAATGGATCTCAGCTGGGGTAAGCACAGTGCAGGACCTGCTTTGGCTCTGGGCTCTCACAGCTGACAGGAATTGCTTGTTAGAAAGTAAACTGATAGCCTGTGCTTCAGCAGCCAGCACCATGTATGAAATATCAGTGCAGATGAGGCAGAAAGTAGATTGGATTCTAAAAATCCACATCCAGTGCAGTGGAGGACAGGGGAGAAAAAAAGTATATGTATGTACAGTGCAGGGTCTACACCTCATGCTGAAGTTTGGGCCTCCCTTTTGCCAAGAGTTAATTTTATCAGGAGACATGAAGTAGTCACTGGGTAATTTACAACCTAAGTCACAATATATAAATTGTATTGGCAAATTTTGTACTCACAAGAGCCCATAAAATATCAACACTGGTTCTCATGAGACTAGGTCAGAAATCTGTTAGTGACACATCTTTTTGCAGATTGCAAATTTTAATTTCCAGTTAAAAGTCCTTCATGGTTTTAAGGAGACCTCTTAGTTTTTTATAAACTTCAGGTAAAACACTGGGCAGAAATTTCTCTTAGTTCTGTAGCACCATCCATCCCTAGAACAAATATGAACTGCTCTGGATCCCAAGACCCCAGAGCTTCTCACTACCATGAGATCCTACATGCTCTGAGGGAGTTATCTTAATTTGAAACTCTGTTAGCTCCATGCCAAGAGGTCCCAAATCTGCCCCCAGACTACATGAAAATTGTTTAAAATACTGGAAAAGATTGGTTTTTTTCCCAAAATTACTTCCCCCTAAAAAATTCCTTTCCAGAGAGGATTTCAGAATGTTTAAATCTGTTCCATTTTCAAAAGAGAAATTTTATTATTTCTGAATTTCCCCTCAGGAGTGAATATCTTTTCATTTTAGAATAATTCTGAATGTTTCCAGAACTGTTAATGTTTCAGTAGACAGCACAAGCCACTTGGTATACAGGAGATGGTTATCTGCATGTTTATTCTGGTTTTTGTTGTTATTTCATATTTCAAATAGGATCCTAAAATTTCTGTTTAAGTTAACCATGGTGTAATTTACAACATTTTTATTAAGAAATGGCTTTTTGCCCATAACTGTGTAGCTGTTAAGTTCATTTTTCTGAAGTCCTATCTTTCTTCTTTTTCTGAGTTTCTTACTGTGTGAGAAAAGGCATCACCTGGTATCATTGCTATGTGCAGATCAGGTATTTTTTGTTGTCAACTACATGTTGTGTGTTATATTTGCAAATATATATGGCATTAGGCTCACTTCTGGTCGGGATTGAAATTATCATCTCTGGATGATGCGGGACTTAAGAGATCTGACATTAATTATATTGATTTTTAAGTATTCAGACTTTGCAGATAGTAAGTCCAAAAAAACCAGCTGAGAGCTCACAACAGCTAAAGATTTTGGAGTAGTAATTCTGAAAAGAGGTACCTGGCTTTGTTTTTCAGTAGGGAGGACTTTGTTTTTCAGTAAGACAGTTTATAAATATGTATCCCACTGATTTAACAATCTGCTTTTGGCACATTCTTGAATGCATTTCTAAGCCACAACCAACAATTTTTATCTTGAATTATGTGTAGGAGCAATTTTGGCTTTTCTTTTGCAGGTGCAGATGCTGGAGTCTGGTTGTCTGTCTGTACAAGCATCAACCAAAATATTTTAATACCTGCAAATGTAAAAATCAGTCTTGAATCATTGTGCAAGTGGCTTGATTGTGACCATGTTAACTTATGGAAGATTTGTGATCTACTGGAAATCTTTGTGAGGGCATAATTCCCTAAGTGCCAGTTTTTAGGTTCTGTGTTTTCCAGAAGTTTTCACAGTTCAAGGAGCTTGTAGACACTCTCAGTTGTCTTGTTATTTCTCACTCTCTTATTTTAAGGTTGCCTTTATACTGCTACCTTACTTGTTGCTCCCTTAGTAATGTAAAGGGGAAAAAAAGATAAGCTTGTTTTTGGAGTAATTTAATTTTTCCAGAAATCTGTATTTTTTTAATGCAGGCCACAATTGAAGTCTTTCCAAGTGAATTAAGAGGATGTAAAATAGTTGCATAAGGTTAAAGAGAAGTAGTGGACCAGTTGAGTAGAGCATTTGAAACGTATCTAAAAGCATTTTCAAACTTCCTCTAAAAGAATTAGCTCATGCTATGAAAGCGAAGTAGAAAAAATCAGAGTAGAGAGATTTGTCTATCTCTGTAGCTTCTGCTGAAGTGCATCAGTTCAGAGCACCCTTATGATTAAGAGCTTAGAAAAGAGAGACAACCTGAAGCTGTCTGAGAAATGGCAGCTGGCAGAATCTGACCTCTAAATGTGCTGAGAGCTGCCACAAAATTATTATGCATGTATTTGTCTCAAAACTGGTACATTTTAGCAATTAAGGTGAAGTCAAATCATTGTTCTGTTTAATAAATTTTGCCTGGCTGACCATTTGTTTGGTGTCACTTCATGTGCCAGTCAGCCACAGAGCTAATTAAGTTTGTCCGTAAATACTTTGAGGGTGGGAATGGAATCTTTGCATCAAATTCTGTTTTGACAAGAGTTAGGCTGCTGCAGCTTTATGAATACCACTGAGGGTCAGAGATGGTATTGCATCCCTTATTGCTGCCAGATCAAACACTAGGGAATGTTATTTTTATCCAATGGAGAGCAATCTAAGTATGGCAGTGCACAACAGGAGAGCAATCCTCTGCCTGCTGCATGAGGGGATCTCTGCAGAGCTGCTGGCAGTCTCAGGACAGAGCTACACCCCAGCACCCAGAAATGCACTGTCTGCCTGTCCATGTGTCCATCTCACCCTGGCAGTGGCTCCTGATGGCCTTCTACTCCGCTGGGACACCCTCGGCATCCTGAGGTTGAGTTCCCACATAAATTCTCCGGCGTGCCCTGATGGATCAGCTCATGCACCAGCCTTGACCTTGGGAAGCCTGTGGTTATAGTGCTCTTCAGCTGCTAGTCAGTGAAATGCCACGATTTAGTACACCAGAGATGTCTGCTGCTCACAGGGGGTGACTGAATTTGGTCAAAACACTCCAAAATTATTGCTGTGTACAATAGGTAGACACAGTCACATGTGGAGGTTTATAACATGGTCTCAAAATCTTTGCCAATTTAAGAAATGTAACTAAAACCAAAGCTTGAAAAGCCTGTTTTTCAGTTCCACTACAGAGTAAAAAGAAGAAACATGATCTGGCTAATTTTCCACATTCCACTTTTCTGAGCATTATTAATTATTATTTAATATTTCTGCTTAGTTTAAAGAAAAAAAAATAAAGTTTCAACTTTACTTAATCTATTTCCCAGATACTCATTTTAATGTAAAAGCAATTCGGTTAAAATTTCTAACTAGATTCATTTACTGAGATGATTATCAAGTAAATCATTCTGATTCTGGAAGCTCTGCAAGAGGGTGTTATTGCCAATTACTTCCTGTTTCACTGTAGGTCACAGACTGCCCACTCATCCCTTTCTGGCCAGTGGCACACCTGCTAGTACAAATTGATCTGGATTTTAAAAAAAAATAGAATGCTCACATTCTGGTCAACTTTCCTCTTCCCATTTTTTATCTGGGTGCAGCATATATAAAACCAACAGTAAATAAAAAGTCTGGGGAGCATAACCACCTGTCCCAGAGCTAATGCACCTGATTGTGCCATTAATTGTTTTATGTTCCATTTACTGGGGAAAAATGTGTTTGGTGACCTCTCTCTCCATTTATTTTTTATATGGTTGTCTGACACAATCATCATTTAAGCAAACATGCTGGAAGTTGGAAGGGAAGTGGTGGCACATATTTTTGATACCCTCTGCATAGGTTCTCTACCACAGGATTGCTACATACTCAGTTTAAGGAGGAGTATTCTTATTTTTTCCCACCTGAAAAGGAGCTTTGCCCATCTATTTCAAACAAAAACAACTTCCTTTTTTGAAAAGGGAGGTTCTGAATCCTGCATAGATGTAGTAAGGGAACTAAGACACCGATAAAAGGCATGAGGACAAATATACAAAACAATCATCACAACTATTGAGGAAAACATCAAGGTATCTTCATGGCCAGTAACAGTCACTCTGACATGGCTATAGTCTTCTTTTGATCCTCATCCACTTCTTCTTCCTTCTTTTCACATTCTTCATTCATCCACTGGATGGGAACATTGATAGAAACATCCACTGATATTTCCATTTTGTTGTTATAACTCAAAGCACGACTTGCTTTTTCCAGAACCACACTTCTATTTATGACTTTCTTTTCCCCCTGAATATCATTACCTCTTAAAGCCATTATGATATTTTCTGCTACTACAAAGGAAAAAAACATCCTAAGAAAAGCTAGAGTTACATGAAAAGCACAAAAATCCTGGTTTTCAAGACTGATCATTTTTCTGCAGTCTTTCTTCATTAGATTTCTCTGTCCATACTTTTAAGGAGCCCAGAAGTGGAGATGACACTGGAGCGTGCAGTGAACATACTGAAGAGTGAAAATACCCAGTCCACCCCCAGGATCCTTGCTGCAGTGACTTTCATACAGCATGAGTGCTTCCAAAAAGCAGATGCCAGGAAAAAAGTAAGTAATTCCCTTTTTGCCAGTTACAATCAGGTAGAAAAAATAAGGTTCTATACTTTATGGCACTGTGTGCCAACACGAAAAGAAAGAAGGCAGTCTGAATAACCTTATAGGATACTGATATTATGTATTTTCCCTAAAATTCATGTATTGTTTTGCTGCAGATTCTTTTCAACCACTCAGTGTACACCTACCCATTTTGTTCTTTTTCCAGCCAAACAAGTTTAATTCTTTCAGCCTTTATAAATCATGGAGTCTGAACTTTTTGTCAATATAGTTGCTCCTGTCTCTCATTTTTGACTTGCACGCAGAAATATCCCACAGAAGAAAATTCTGAGTACAGTACAAACTTATCCGAGCTTCAGAGTTTGTTAGGACTGCACAAATGTGTTTAAAAAGGACATGAATTAGCAAAAATGTTAAGGGCTCCCTGGAACTGTGCCCATACATTAGTACCTTGTTTAGATTAATCAAATTTTCAAGTCTCTTACAAGAAACTTGTGAAGTCTCTTACAAATTTTTTGAAAGGGTATATTAAAAATATCCTCCTCTTCTTTTTCTTTAAATGTCACTGCTGAACACAAATATGTCTCTCCTGCTGAACAGTTCTCTACATTAACGTGTAAGGCAATAATTTATTTTAACCATTAAAAACATTATTACACCTGCTTTGGTTTGTAATATGCTCAGTAATCCCAGCCTTACCTCCATAATCATGTGCATGCAGCCCAGTTCAGTGACAGTCAAACATCTCTCAGTCTTTTTCACTTGCTTTAGGGTGTGCCACAGTCAGCTTTGGGAGAAAATAACAGTACAGGGGGCAACCTTAACTTCAAACAGAGCACAGAGCTTCAGAACTGAATTTCTGAAAGTGGGTTATTATACAGACCTCTCTCAGGCAGCTTCCCAGAAAAACAAGTGGCTGAGTAGTGTTCAGATTGGAGCAGTCAGCCTGAAGCCACCTTCTATTTTCCTGTCTATACCACATATCCTAAATGAGCTTTTCTGTTTGGTGCCCATCAGACTTGTTCACATTGGCATCATCTTGTGTCCCCTTTCTAGCCTTTCAGCCTGCATTCTTTGTCTATTGTTCCCTGATATTTGGGAGTTTGTGGGTCTAGTGGTGTTTATTTTTCTGTGAACTTCTCAGTATTTTGGTGAATTTTGTCTATAATGAAAATTTAGGAGGACCAGTCAATAGCTGTTGTAAATTCTCAGCAAATTAGGTTGAATTAGCATTCCTTTTAAAAGAGCTATAAATGCCTTAAGATTACTGTCAGAAAGTCTGCATAAATATTTTTTAAAACCAAGCAATTACAGTATTGGTGTCAAAAGGGCTGATCTACTGCAATAAAACAGGTTGATGAGCCTTCAGCACGCCCTATGCATCACTGTCCTCACAATGCATATTCCTGTGTTCCATTCTGCTGGCATTTAGGTGATTGCTGCATGATTGCAGGGAGAATCAGGTCAGCAGAGCAGGGTAAAGAAGCTGTGCCTTTTGTAGAGGTGGATCAGAGGAGAGCCTGTCAGGCTGTGTAGTTTACTCCATGAAGGACAAAAGGCTTTGTTACATTCCATTTCTTCCTGTTGCCAACACCTGCTGGTTGTAATGAATTCTTTTTATTGTTAAACTTGGGACTGTTTAAGACACTTGTATCAGATTTCTGAGTCTTTCATGTGCTGTTGATTCTGCACAAGGGTGAGTTTGTGCACAAAGCCATGTGGCATTCTGAGATGCTGGGGGAGACTGTTGGCAATTGTACTTCAATGTAAGGTACTTTCCATAGCAAATTCATTCCTGAGTCAGCTCAGGCTTGCTTGTGTCATATTACAGTTTGTATGGGATTCCTCACTCACCACGACAAAATATTTGTTTCCATACAGCTACTGTAAAATAACATCTTTCAAATCCCTCATTCATTTGGGGCCAAACCCTTATTTTTCTGAAGATTTAAACACTGGAAAGTAGTCTTTGCTAAATGTGGGTAGTTTGGTAGACAGCTGGCTAACAGTGGTTAATGTTCTACATTTTCATGCCTACTTATACTATTTTTCCCCTGTGTGGCCCAGTCAGGAAGTATTAAGTAAAATGTATTGGGTTTTGATACACTTTTAGTACATACATTGGGAAGAACACTGTCATCAACAGGCTGTTTGCTGAGGATAAAAAAAAAAACCTGTTTATACATGTTCCAAAATTAAATCTCAAATATTCATTTCACCAACATGGAAACTAAACAGCAGAGTGATTAAATGTCTTGTCAGAGAGTACAAATCTGTGGCAAAGCTGGAAGAGATTTAGTATTATTCTCTGATATTAATTATGAAAACATGTTGCCTCCCCTCGTTGTGGATTTTAAGTATTAGTCATACAAAAGCCCAGAAGTTAATAGTCATGTCCAAATGATTAATGATCTGTGTTTCAAGTCTCTCAAATAAGAGCTAATCAAAGGAGTCTCTATGACTATTTAAACGTTTCCTGTCACTTACAGCCTCTGAATCTTCTCTGCTGTGTTTTGTTTTCCTGGCAGGTTTTCTCACTTGGTGGCATCCCCAGACTTTTACAGCTCCTTGAGGTTCAGAATGAGGACATTCAGCGGGCAGCATGTGGTGCTCTGAGAAACTTGGTGTTTGAGGACAATGACAACAAACTGGAAGTGTCAGAGCAGAAGGGGATCCCTCTCCTGCTCCGCCTGCTCCGGCACACCAGGGATATAGAGACCAAGAAGCAAATCACAGGTAGTGTTTTCTCCGCAGTCAAGCATGAAGTGCTTTAAGTAGTGCAAGAGCTTTCCGGGAGAGGTGCATGATTGTTTACTTAAGCCCGTGTTTAGTGACTAAATACAAAAACATTGTCACCTACACTAAGCAATTCCCCCAGGGTAAAATTCCAAGGTCCTTACTCAAGACCAGTCTTTCAGTCAATAACAAAAGATTAAGAACTGCAACTTCTCCCCTTAGAGCTTCTTCAGGAATTAAGTGAGTCTACTTGCAGGAAGCCCTAAGCCCCTGATATTCCAGAAAAGAAAGTCAGGCTCTCTAGGGGTGCCTGGGACCGTAATTAATGCCTGCTACTTACACAGCAGCTCAGCCTTCATTTTTTGATGCTGTGCTGACAGTGCCTACTGGAAGTTCCTAGTTGAAGACTGTCACCCAGAACTGTCATGTGCTGTGGACAGAAAGTGGTTGTTCTATTGCCCACAAACTCCACTGACCCAGATTCCTACTTCATCCCTGCAGTCCCATGTGTCCAGCAGTGGAATTCCACTGCTTGTGACCCACATTCTTTCTAATTAGCATGCAAAGGAAGAGCAGGCTTATATTTTATAAATTGAAAACATGAATAAATGAATGGGGATTACTTTCAAGTGATCTTTAAAGACACCAGGAAGAAAATCTATTAAGAGAACAGGGCATGAAACGATACTGAAGTTGTCAAGCAGCCCTGTCCTGAAGCAAAGACATGTTAAGACCTTCTGTAATTCTGCATTCTTTAAAGTATTTGAAATACTCTGCTGCCTAAGCTGGAGAACAAAGCTTTGTATTGTTGGCTCTTTTTTAGCTCAGTTCTGCAGCTCTGCAACATTGAAATGTTTTAAAGTTTTTCACACTCATCAGTTGCAGAATTGGGTCACGTAGTAATTTACTGTAGAGTGCCTTAACTCTCAGTGCTGTTACAGACCAGTGAGGGAAGCAGTGAAAATGGTGGTAGAGTGGCCAGAAATCTGATGCTCTTTCCTTGCTAGCAGTTTCATAATTTCTGACAAAAATGTTGACTGTGTCTGATAACTCACGTGTATATTGTGAATATTACTGTCTTCCCCTACACCAATGTGGAAATGGATAAAGGGATATCTTTCAGCAATTACTGCTGTCACTGAACATGAATATTCACTCACAATACAAACAAGACACCAAAAAAATATTTAAGCCAAGCAGGGTGATGTAGCTTGTGTAAAGCAAAATATTATGATGTGCTTTCTTACCTATCAGTTGCAAATGATAGCTTTAAAAATACACCAAGAGAGAAGTATTTCATGCTTTGTTCAAGACCAAATGTGCAGCCAGGAGAAAATGCACTGGGTGCCTTAGTGCAAATGCCACTAGGGCATACTTTTTGCCATCTCTTGAACAATTCTTCCAGCTCCCTAGCAATTTGTAAGGAGCCTACAAGAGCAAAGGGCAGTCTGGATGAATGAATTTCACCCCTGGCATTGCCTTTGACTTCATACAGGACTAGTGGAATATCAATCCGTGCATGGAATCTCCCTGAAGTGTCACTTCCAGGAAAAGGTTAATGTGAAAGATTTGTTCTCACACCAGTCAGCACCAGAAGTCCATTTGTCTTTCCACATCATACATTTAGCTTAGTCAAAGCCTACTTTGACTGTAAATTAGGGACTTCCTAATGTATGGCATCATATTCAGCTAAATGCCTTTCCCCATAAGAGATCAGTAAAATCATCTTGGTACCTGATAATACCTCAGTGAATTGTAGTGAAAGACTCCTGGCCAAGGATTGAAAGCAGGCAATATTAATTAATAAAGATGTCTAAGCTCAGCAGAGGGAAGTTTTTTGTTTCTATGTCTGTGTGGGTACCAAAGCTCTCCACCTGCCAAAAGTATATGAAGATAAGGAAGTTTTAGGAGAGAAGGAAGTTCAAACTCTGAGACAGGAGTTTTCTGATACTGTACTTCATTACCTGTCAGAAATATAGTACTGGTGCACGAGATAAGTAAATCTCAGCCTTAGATAAAGCTTAGATGCTTATATTTAAAGGTCACTGGTTTATTAAGACCATCAGTGTTAATACAAGCAAGCACTTGCCTAACATTAATCCCTATTTTATCATATGTTCTCAAAGAATACTTTGCTGGCCTGTATTTTCTTCAAGACCCAGGCTTAGGAATACAGACTGAGCCTAGTCATGCACTGTGCTTTATATTGTGCTGTGAAAAAACTGAGAGCAAGCAGAGTGTGTGGAGATAAATGCTGATTACAGCATGTGCTGTGGCTGCCTCACAGTCTGTGAAGACTCAAAAAGCACCAAACCACTGCCCTCACCAAAGCAGCCTTGTGCTGATGGCAGGGGTTTGAAAGCTGCTGTGGACCAGACAGCCTAATGCCCCCATGCAGAAAAGAGCTGCCACGTTTCTATGCAATTTCTGTGCTCATATGATCTTTTCACAGGGGCCATAAGACCTGCCCAAGTTCACTGAATTTGACTGAATTTGCTAGCTTCACAAAAGCATTGATACAGATAAAGTAAACAGAGGCCTTGTCCTCTTTTTGGCATACAAGCTACTTAGAAATCTCTCAGGAAAGGAGTGAGGTTTCTCCTAAATTGTAGGTGAGGATGTAATTTGGAGATAGCACAGGACCTAAGATAGGACTTAAGTTTTATAGTATTTGGAGAACATACTGAGGAACAGAAAGTAAAATGGCTGTGACATGAAAGAACCAAAAGATTTTAGCTTTTGAAGGTAAGCCAGATGAGCCTCCAGGGAGTAGCTAACCTCCTGATCTTGTTATCATGCAGCATAAATATAAGAAATGAAAGAAAATTTTTCCTGCGGGGAAGATTACAGCACAAGCAGAACTGTCATTAAAATACATGTAAATTTAAAAGCAGACCACACCCATTTTTCCAAATAACCATCTAAGGGAAAACTATGCTCCTAAGAATATAGCATAGGTGCAAGGAAACAATCCACTCCTAAAGACATTTTCTAATGTGCACAAATTCATCCACACCCAGAATACCACTGAGAGAATCCTTCTGAGCCCAGAGAGACAGTGCCTATGAGTAAAGGTAGGGTTTTTGTTGGAAAATTTACAGTGAGAGCAATATCTCAAATTCTCTTCTGACAGTTCTAAGTATCTGTCTGTAATTCCAAATGTATTTGTTCTTTTTAAAAGTATATTCTGTCCTTGTGCCATTCCTTGCATTTGTGTCCTTCTCTCTTGACCTGCTTCACTTACCAATGCCCTTTGGACTGCTTGTCTGATTTCCTGCAAGCCTTACCTGTCCTACAGAAAAGTGCATTCTTCCTTTTATCCCCTGATTCAGAGGCTGAGGAGCTGATCCCAGAAGAAGGAATGAGCTCCTTCTGGCTGGCTTTTGTTTTGATTTTACTGTTGCTCACAATACCTGAAATTAAATTCAAAGTGTAAGGAGATACAAAAGAAACATTTTTGTTGTTGTTGTTGTGAGCTGATGAAAGGAACATTCACTAATACTCTGCCAGTGTGTGGAGGAGGAGGCCTGTGAAACTCAGAGCAGCAAGCTGGAGGAACAATGAACGTCTTTGTAGTGAAAAGCAGAAATTCGTGTCATTTTCCAAGGGAAGAGTACTGTAAAAAGAATTGTTGTCTGTTGGAGTAGAACATAATGGAACCTGATAAGTTCTACAAGATTATTTTTGAAAATTGTTTTGGAGATTGTGAATAGACAGATTTGCAGCATTACTTAATGATTTGTTTAGTGACTAATGCCTGGACAGTAGCAGCCGACAGTGTTAACAGCTTTCCCTCTTATGAGAAATTTTGCTATCAAGTGTTAGAGAAACTTAGTAATGGACATCCCCTGTCTTCCAGCAGATTTCCTGTAAACTCTCTGCACCTCCCATCTCTTCCTTTTGTGAGTTTGTTTTGCCTTAGCTTGTGCTGCTTTGGTAATGGAGAAGGTGATTGTGGCAGAAGGACAATGCAGAGCCATGGAACGCTGCACTTCTTGGCTGGGCATTAGACTGACTATGGAGAGATTTTACTTTACTCACATGGATAACTGTGCCAGCTTTTTTGCCCTGTTTCCATGTCCCTGCATCAGGGCTGGTGAACACTTTCCTACCCCTTTTGCTTCTCTTCAGATTATCAGTGCCAGGCAGGCTCTTCACTCAGTAACATCAAGGGGTATGAGATTAACTCTTTCAAAGTGCAGAGGAGCCTTTTTGCCTCCCTGATTTTATCGTGGATATTACAGGTTTGTTGTGGAATCTCTCCTCCAATGACCAGCTGAAGCACCTGTTGGTTAGAGAAGCCCTGCAGACGCTGACTGAAGCTGTCCTCATCCCCTACTCAGGCTGGCCAGACAGAGATTACCCAAAATCAAGTGTTCTACCTGACCCTGATATCTTCTACAATGCCACAGGATGCCTGAGGTGAGCACTCTGTCTACAACTACCCAAAGCAATAGTGACGACAAAACAGGTCTGCACAGTTATTTTTGGATAAATGCACAGAGTTCATCTCAAGCCACAATCACTGAGATGTAAATAGATGACTTAGAAAGGGGACATGGTACCTACAAGCACACAACTGTGTTCTGTTTCCAGCTGCTACCAAAGATGCTTGTTTCAAGATATCATAATCTGTGCCTAAACTGATTAGAAAGTTATTCAACTTAAATTAGGGAAAAGCCATTTTTTAAACCAGAATAAGTTCCTGTTTAGCCTTTTGCACAAGTTCAAGCAAGTTGCAGCCATGGGGTGGAAGAATAGATTTATAGTTGTGTATTTAGTACTGCAATCTGCTAATAGACTCGTGGACACAGTAGCAGTTACTATAGACAAACACCAAAGGCCTCAGTGAACACACCCTTAAATGGCTGAAGTATAAAAATCACAACTTCAATAAAAACACCTTTAACAGTCTACAAAATGGAGGCCCTTTGTGAGTTCAAAGTCATTGCACATTAAGTAAGTTTACACATTTAAAAATGTACAAAAGGACATCATTTGAACTGACTATGGAGTAATGCACGACTGCAAAGGCATGACCTGAGGTTTAAACTCCTTCCAGCAGAGTGCAAGGAATTAAGTTTGGAATTTGGAGGCTGGAAAGCTTCCCATTTTGCCTCACACATATCTGCTATGCTGACATATCCTATAGCAGAGTAGTTGTATGTGTATGGCATTGATTTTTCCAGTGCAAACAGCTCTGTTTCTGACTGGTGTGGTTTCAGAAGACAAATGAATTGTAAGCTATATAAAATACTCAACAATAATGCACCTTTTTTCTGCAGGAACTCCTGGCAGGCCACTAACTACTAATTAACTTCACCTCTATGTAATAATTAACTTTTATTTACTCTGATGACTCAAAAACAAATACAAAGAAACAATAACCACCCATAATAAAATCTCTCTAGCTGACTCTTAGTACTGTTGTCTAGGAAATGAAGGAGGTTGTCTTTTTTCATATCAATTAGCCCAAGCTAATTTGTGCAGAAACCAGTCTGGCTGCTCCTCTCTTGGTGTTTGGACTCTGGAACTGTCTCTTCCCTATGAGGCAGCCGATGGGGGCACAGATCATTCTCAGGTTTAGCTTGGTATTGTTCTTCCTGAGCTTGTTTCAAGAGATTGACACAAATTGTTATGTGACAAATAAGGTATAACTGTACCTGAGTTCTTTTAAATGAAAGTAGATTCCCGGGTTAACCTTACTCTGGACACAAAGTCAATGCTTGGGGCTGTTCCAGAGTTGCTGTGAGCTCTCCAGCCTTAATTTAGAGTCTCTAAAACTGCCCTTATTTAGGTGCTTAAGGATACATTATCTATTTTAAAAATATGATGTCCATATTCTAGTTCTTCTCATTTTTAAGAGCTTCAACATTGAAAATTAGAAATAGAAAAAGAAGGGCCGGAAAATTCCCAGGTAAGGATGGTCTGCAGGATTGCCACATACTTTCTAGCACAGAATAGTTTTTAATGAGGCTTACCTATTTGTCCAGGCTAAGTAGCTGAGATTTTTAAGATTAATCAGTTTGAATCTCTTCTCTGGAAATTGACTCACCTCCCAGATTAGGTCACTAGAAGTATTCCTTCCTTATGTATTAACAAAAAATCTCTGCATCAATAAAAAGAAGAGCACACCACGGAGTAATAAAAGCATGCACTGAGGGAATGATGTTACTCATGAATATGTTTAAAGAGTCTACTTATTTGCCAGAATATAAATCTGTAATTAGTCTTCCCTTTTGTAATGCTAACATGTTTGTTGGGCATGTTGATAAAGTCTGTTGCCTGCAGCTTCTATTAGAGGGTAAAAATAGTACTTTGAAGTGCAATACATTATGCATAGTACTGTACTTAGTTACAGGAGAATGCCAGAACTCCTTTTCAAAAATTTCCATACAGCTGTTGACTGAAGTGACAACCACAGCCCAGACCCAACACTTGCATCTGGTGGGGGCATATGCACTGCACTACACCTTTACCAAATTATAAATTAAAGCTTCCTTCATCCTCTTTGAGAAAACAGCAGCAGGAGAAGTGAATCCACATCTAGCAGATGCAGTTGCAGGTACCTCCAAGTACTGGAATGAGTGCATGACCAGACCAGTCCCCAGATATTGCCAGAAGTATTGTGGGGTCCTGAATCCCAGTGCCTGTGTTGGTGTATGCAGTCACTGATAAGGAAATCTGATGTTAGAAGGATTGGTTAATCCCATTTCTCTAGGTCTGTATTTTGTCTTAAAACACTGTGAAGAAGCAAAGCTTTACAGAAACCACAGGTCACAAACTTTATGTAATAAAAAGAAGCTGTGTACACCACAGAATTCTACATTGGCAGTTAAAATAAGTAATAGTGTTGTTTAGTTGTGAAATATGATAAAAATCACTCTGCCTGGACCCACAGAGTAAGCCAAATCAACAGACTTCACTGTTGCCTGACAATAAGCTGAATGAGTAAAACTGGTGTATTAAACTATCTGGAGGAGTGTTACAGACATTTGTAACAAGTCCTGTAGGATTTTAAAGGTAAAGTCACTTTTTCTTGGGCTGAAAGTCCTACACATAAAAGTTTTGCTTCCAGCTGCAGTACAAAGGATAAAAATCTTCAAGATATTTCCCCATAGTCTTCTGAGGAGTACGGATAAGAAAGGATAAGACCCCAGCAGCATGTAGAATGCATGGTTTTGAATATTATTTATATTCATAAGTGAACCAACCTCTGGCATGACTTGTCCTCTGAAAGGAAGGCATAGTGGAAGACTGCTTGCATCACACCTTGAAAGTTGATAATTAACTGGTTCCATATTTATCTTGAAATACCTTTTCCCAAACTTCTGCAATGCTGAACTTTCCCAAATCTATACGGTTATCACATTTTCCCCTGCAAAATTTAATTTTAGTGCTGAAGCTGCTGTACTTAACTACAGAGCCTTCCTTTTCAAGTGCCCTGTAATTGAAGCATCCTGTGTCCCTATGTATTCCAGTTTTTCAAAACTTTCTAGACTACTATTTCCAGATAGTCAGCCTATCCTGGAAGCCTTTCTCTCTTCACCCAGACAACCTCTCTCTTCTCACCCAGTAAAATAAAAGTCATCCCTCCTTTTTCATTATTATTTTTCACAGTTTGTCTGTCCCATCTCCTGTCTGAGCTTCTTGTGAATTACAAGGACAGTGGAAATCTGTATTTGGAGGAAATTGTATCATTGCACTTCAGCCCAGGAGGCTGCATAAACATCTGCTTCCATTTACTCTGGAGAGGAGTGAAGCCAAAGCTCTCCCGGTGTGTTGAAAAGCTTGGACTCCTAATGGCACCTTCTAAGAGAGAATGTAAAACAAATGACTGATGATAATAAGCCTTTGAACCAAGGCCTCTTGCATAGTATTGCCATTCCTTTATTGCCATCCATTCTTATCTCCTCTTGCCTCCTCTTCAGTTTATCTGCTCCTCCAATTCCTGAAAGGAATTTTGTTACTTCCAACAAGCAGCTTGAAGCCTGGCACATCTAGTTACTAAGTAGATCCCAGATACTTTTGCCTCATTGGTGAATTTTTAAACTGTGCAAGGCATGAAGGGAATAGAATTTCCCACAATGTTGTCTGGTAATCGAATTAAATCCACATTACCAGTTTTAGCAGAATGAGTCCCAGGAGCAAAATCCTTCTTCTTATCAGTTGCATGGACCATTCACAGCAGTTCAAGAACCTTTTCCAACAGTCAGTGTATGACTCAGTGTTGGCTTAGAGGGAGTATCCCTTTCATTTGGTGCCATTTATCAGCTAACTGAACATTTACTATCATCATTCTGCTTCTTTCAAAGCCATGCTTTGTATTTACCTCACAACTCTGGATCAAAATAATATTTCCCAACAGGAAATTAGCTGATCCTTGCCACATGCCACAGGACCGTGGGCAAAGAGCTATTTTGATTACAGATATAGTTGCATCGTGCATGTGTGGAGGAGGGGACAGAATCAGCAAATGCAAGATGAGATAAATGAGGCATGTAAACAGATGCACATAAGCATCCACATCAGCAAATGGCACAGTTGGAGCATGTCACCAGGATTACCACAGCTAAGCATGCCAGAAGTCAGGGATTTTTCATAGGTGGGTGCTGCCAAATTGTAAATTCTGAGTCATTTAGAAGAGAGCATCCCCACAAGCAGCAATCTCCCTAAGGCTGCATTCTCTCACGTTGCAAGCACTGAGTATTTCAGGGCCTCCTGGAACTCCATTGCAGTAAAGTCCTGCTCCTGAGCTCTGAGGCTGGCATTTCAGTTGTCAAGAACCTCAAATCTTAGGAAGCCAAGACAAAGTCAGTTTTGAAATTCTCTAAGCAAAATGTCTCCATTATGAAAAAAAAAAATAAATTACATTTACATTTCTGTGATGCTCTCAGAAATATTTTTTTAATCAATCTAATAATATTTTTATCTCCTGGAATTTCTCCAGCTTCAATCAGCAAACAAATTTAAGATGTCAGCTGAGATTTTGCCTGAAATGCTCTTCTCTGGCCCTGTTTGGAGAAAGGTGGTTGCAGCAGTGTTAGGATGAGTGGGAGAGCAGGAGCTCTTCCCTTCCCAGTCCACATTGTCATGCTAAGGAAGCAGGGAAAGAGAGAGTAAAGGAGAAAGGAGTAACCATGTGTGTACAGGTGTGCACACAGACACACACTGCTATCTGCCTCTGGATGAGCACCAACTTCTTAATGACACAGAGCCCAGTAATTAATTTTGCTTGCAGAATAGGACAGTGCCCCTAATTCTGGTTCTTCTCTGCCTCCTGAGCTATAAAGCTCTTTACTCTTCTTCATGCTGACAGCAAGGCCAGGGCATAGCCTCTCCTTGCACAAGCATTCAGCAGGATCAGTTGTAAAAATTGAGGGGATTTTAGAATATGTACTGGGACAAAACAAAACACTGCATCACCTGAAGTGTCTTTGGCAAGGGAAATTCCACACTTATCTTTAACAGTATTTTTAGTCTGTGTGCCCCAGAAACCATTTTTGCTATGCACCAGGGGGGCTGTAATGTGTGCACTTCTGTCAGCATAAACACAGGAAAGGGTGACATGCCTTGAATGTGACATATATAGGTAAAATTAAATTCCAAAGGGATTTCTAGAGTAGGCCAAGTTATGGGATCTGAATATTGATTCTGTGATATATAATTCCATGAGAGAATAAATGAACTCATAAATAGAGACATCATTAACATCATGACCTAAAGTAAAATTGCAATTACAGTGCTTAGTATTTAACCTGAATATGTACTTCCCAGAGGAAAATAGTAAAAGTAAAATGGCAGTGTATAAAATGCTACATTCATTTTACAGTCATGAGGAAAGTTTAAACCTTACTGGCTTTATCATTAATAAAATTGTAAATGTTGTAATTTTTAGTGGGCAAAGTAAGTATGCAAAATAAGTAACCTGAAACTATCCAAAGAAACATGTTCCTCTGTGTTTTGATGGATGCTAAGATTGGGTTATATTTAATGTTATTTCAAACAAAGAAGCTTGAATGTGCAGTCTTTTGTCCAGCAGAGTTGCAGGAGTCAAAAACAATAAGGACTGAATTTATAATTCCAGTATTCCATATTTCAGATTTTGTTGAGTTAAAATAAAAATAATTATACCCCAAAATCATAAAAAAGTAGCTTCATGGAAAGCTACTTTTCAAGCTACAGCTTGTTTAGAGCCAAGCAGCTTCAAGCAGCAAGTTTGTGTTTGGTTTTTCAAGAGTTTTTAAATCAGTTTTTTAATTCATTTATAAATTGTACTTGGTTTAAGCAAAGCACAGCAAATGTTACTTGAAATTCAGGCACAGAATGGATCTTTGCATGTGACTGTAGAGATGCTGCTAAAACTCTCAGATCATGTACCTGTTGATGGGTCATCTTGGATCAAGAACCAGCTCAATGTAAGTAAATTAATTCTAAAGGATATCTGTCAAAATTTTTACAGGTATCTCTCCTCTGATATTTTCACCTTCCTAAATATTAAAATCATAACTGAAAATGGAATAGTAAAAAAAAGTACAAGGGGTTTTTTTTGACTGCTTAAAAAGGATTAACTCAACTTTGAGATGAAAATTTGAGTCAGGTTTTACCTTGTCTGTCCTAACAGAGGAGTTTGTTTCCTTAGAGTGTTTTTGTCTGGGAGTGAAAGTTTTATCTAGAAGACACTCAGATTTTCTTACACCTCTGAAGAAAAGAAGCAGTCAGCCTGAACTTCAGTATCTTTGAGATTAACCTGGAAAAGTTTGTGAGAGGAGTGCAAGAAAATACCTTTAACTAAATCTCTTCTCCCCAACATATTCTTTCCTGCACAGAAACATGAGCTCTGCCGGCCCAGAAGGAAGGAAGAAGATGAGAGAATGTGAGGGCTTGATTGATTCTCTTGTGTATTATATCCAAGGAGCTATTGCAGACCATGAGCCCAATGACAAGGTACTCTTTGAGATGAAAAATGTTTTCCTAGGGGAAATTGCCAAGTGAACATATTTCTGCTGTTGTTTAGAAACAAGCATTCAGAAATAGCTGTGATGTAATTGCAAAACTTATTTCCAGGGCTTTTAAAACTGCCACCAAAGGTGAAAGTCCAGTAAGAAGCTTTTTGAAGTATTTTTATCCTGCAATCTAAAAGAATAGTAAAACTTAGCACTGGGAAATCATTTTCAGAATCACTAGAGAGAAAGATAGAAATGTCTTACTTTTAAAAAAAAAAAAAAAAAAAGTGAGATAAAATCACAGCTTCCAGAAATGCTGAAACACAAAAGAGTCAGATGTTGCCTTTTTGGTTGTCTCAGGGTATTAACTAGCTAGAAGCTTAAAAAATTAATCTGGTTACTCTCCTATATATTGAATGCTACATACCCCTTAGGAAATGAAGAACCTAAATCCCTTTGGGTGGCAGTGTGATTAAGGAGCTCACATCATTTAGAATAGAACTGATTTTCCTAGGTTGTTTCAGGAAAAAAAAAAAAAAAAAGCTGCACTTTTCTTCTTTGCTGCTTAAGCCTAAGCCAGTAACTACAAGGACACGGACACCTCCAGATGCCAGTTTGTCTCACTCTTCCTCCCACCACTGAGGGCAGGTGAACCCTGAACAGACTCTTGGAGCAGAGGTTTGTCTTGCAGCTGGGTGAAGCTGGGTGAGAAGAGCAGCTGTCACGTTAGCTGCAGCCTGTGAGGCACTTCTGGTGGGCCTGCTATAACTTGTGCTGTGTAGTGGTAATTACTGCACATTTATAGCTCTATTCTAGGATTAGTTACTTGAGCTTCCCCATCTCCCTGTATCCAGTGCCATTAGCTCCAGGGAGAATCCAGCACATTACACGTGTGCCAGTAGCTCCCTGCTGCATTTTGTTTTAAAACCAACCACTCATTCCTTTTCGACTTTCAAAAAAGGAGGGCCTGGTAATAAAAGTATTTGCCACTGGAGTCATGACTTAGGAACTGTAGATCTGACCACATTCAGGAAGGAACGTCTTCTTTTAAAAAGCATTCTACCACAGAAAGATGCTTCCTCCTTGGGGAAGATAAAAAGCTTTCCTCTTGCTGATGCTATGGTGAGGTGTGTACAAGATCATCTTTACTCCTAAGCTCTTAAGCATTTCTTGGCACCCTTCTGGCCTGTGTCAAGTAGCACTCGCCCAAACAATTCCCGGGCACAGTTCAGGAATTTTAAAGTCCCAGGACCGTTTCCAACAGGCACGCAAATGCAGCCCTGTGTGCCAGCTGGCCTCTGTGCCCAGGAACATCCCAGGGCATGTTCCATTTATCAGTGAAAAAGCAGTCTGGTGGATCACTGGCATAAAGCCTGGCTCTTCCATGGGGCATTAGAAACTTTGCACTCAATTACTGAAGATCAAAAATGAAATCTCTTCCCGTGTCTATACGTGTCCCTTCAACACATGCCAAAGCTTTCAATTTCTATTCTTTTTTTATTTTAGGCCACAGAGAACTGTGTGTGCATTCTTCACAATCTTTCCTACCAGCTAGAGATAGAACTCCCTGAGAGCTATGCCCAGAGCATATATATGCAAAGAAGAAATATTTCTAACAATGATAAAACACCAGGCTGTTTTGGAACACGGAGCAGAAAAGTAAAAGAGGTAAAGTACATGATTAGTTACATCTCATTTGGCTAATAACTTGTAGCAACCTCTGAAGAATAAGGCTGAACTCTAATTAACAGTCTGTTATTGATGTATCTGGTAGAGTGACAATTCCTTGCCCCAAAAATTCAAATTTATTGATAGTCCTTCTTGACACCAACTCTCTCATCCAACTGCTGCTGATGACAACGACACAGCAAATGTTTTGTTAGTTGAGGAATACTTCACTGGATGGACTGGCCACTATCCTTAAATACTGACATTTTGCATATTATTATTTGAGCTCAGAACTTAACAGTCTCCAAATAACCTGGTCATAGAGTTACAAAATGGCTAGTTCAGCTTGTGATGCATTAAGCTTAGAGGTCACTGTTTCTAAAGGCTTGATCTGTTTACATGTTTAGAAGCAGCAGGACACCCCACTACCTGAGGAAAAGAGCAATCCCAAAGGTGTTGAATCACTCTGGCATTCTACACTGATTAGGATATACCTCTCCTTAATAGCAAAGAGTACCAGAAACTACACCCAGGAAGCGTCCCTGGGAGCCCTTCAGAACCTCACAGCTGGCACTGGACCAGTAAGTCAGCTTTTTTCCTTTTCTTTTCATTTAGTTCTTGATGTGAATGTGTAGAGTTCAGGGCTGCAGCACAACTGAGCTCAAATGACCACTGAGAAGTCACTGGCTTGCTGACATGGTGAAGGAAAATGAAGAACATTGAAGGGAAAGTCATAATCAGCAGTGCAGCTTTTCCTTGCTTGGCAGATAATGGGATCTGCTTCTTCTCCCTCTGTGTAGATCTCCATGTGTGGAGTTCGCAAATTCATTACACAATGAGGGATGAGCAGATGTTAAAACCACTAAAAAAGTCATTTTGTGGAAGACAGTCCTGTGGAGAGAGGAGGGCTCTGACACAACAGCAGATCACTTTTGTGTTAAAGAAACTAACAATCTCTGTCTGAGGAACTAGCCAAAGAGCACCTGGGAGAAAGACGGCTTGAAACTTCATTTATATCACCTTCCTTTCCTATTGCATCTCTTGCATAGCTCTGGCTTAAAACTATTTTAAATATGCTTCAACTGGTGCAGAGGACTGGCTGTATGTGTCTTTTTCTGAGGCTCTGCATTGGTGGTAATGACACAGGACTGCCTTTGCACAGATGCCATTGGCAGTGGCCCGGACTGTGGTTCAGAAGGCCAGCGGCCTCCCAAGCATCCGAGCCATGCTGCACGTCAGCCACCCCGCGGTGAAGAAGACAGCGGTCTCACTGCTCAGGAACCTCTCTCGAAACACCTCCCTGCAAAATGACATAGGTGAGCACACACTGACAGCTTGCTCTGCTCTCTTCACATCAAAGGTTCCTGCTTTGAAAAAAGGAAATATGCAAAACCACTCCTGATCTGTGAGTTTAGTAGATTTTTCACTGGATACTTGCAGCCACTGTACAGGGCTTAAAATAAAAGAGTTTCACCTAAAAAAGGTTTTCACTATATTCACTATACTCGTCTTCAGATATTTCCATTGGTGTTGCTTTCAACAATACATAATTAAAGCAAAGTCTACATAGATTTGGAGAAGGAGCTTTCCTTCTGCTTAAAATAGGGTAAAGAAAAGTGAGTGCTGAGTTCTGTGCTGCCATAGCTGCATAAATGCTTTGCAAGAAATCACAGAACATCTCTAATTCTTCTAGCAAAGATCAGACTCTCTTTTATTAGACAAAAAGCCTTAGAAGTTTGCAGCCCACACAGTTTTCCTGGAATTTTTTTTTTTTTTTTTTTTTTGAGAATGGAAGCTATAAGATGCTACAGAAAAAAATAGGGGTTTTTTAAAAATTATCTCATTTCTAAATAAGAGCCATTTCTATTCTGAGTAGTCTCATTTCAATTTATTGTGTATTTAAGACTTTTTCCTACTGAACCGATAAAATGTATTCATATAATTTGTTGTCCTTTTTTGTGCTCCCACTGGGGGGAAAGGGGAATTTCCAGGTATACAGATGGCTCATGAGGCAGATTTACCTCCAGAATTCTGCAGAACAGTCTCCTGGGTCTTGTTTGATCCTTAGAGAACATTCCCTATTAATGAAAATATTATAACATGTTGTTGGGCTGATTTCAAAGGGATAATCCATATGGTGTTAATAGTTACAAGTGGTGAATCCCCCTGAAAGAGAAGAAATTAAACTGCTAAGTTGTGATTTCATCAGGAAAAAATAATTTGTGAGAGTGTGGGAAAGACAGAATAGCACAAAGTTTTGGGGGCAGGTGCTTCATCTTGCATATTCACAGTTTTTTCCTTGCTTTACCCGTAATAGAGAGGACTGGGGGAATTTCAGGCAGACTTTTCTTTATCAAAAGACATTCTTTTTGATTGACTGAAGGCATGTGTGAATTCAGGTCAAATTCTAAAAAGAAAAACTTTGGCCAAAGGAAAGCATTTGAGAGGGCACACTGTTTTCTAGATTATAAGGGTCTAAATTTATCAAGCAAAATGAACCTACATTTTTCTAAATTTATCAAGCAAAATGAACCTCCATATCAAATGGAGATAAATGTAATATAAAACATCTCTAAAAGGGAAGTGGCAGCCTGTAGCTGGCACATGCCTGGTGAGTTCTGTCCAGTACATGAGCTATTAATGGACTGTGCATGAGGCAAGCTACAGGCTGTCCAGTGCAGTGTGGATGCAGCTTCACCTGAATTGTGGGGATGTAATGCAGGCAGGAAGCCACGAGTGTGTGGGGGGAGCACACAGCTCCCTGATGAGGGCGAATGGGGGGAACGAGGTAAATCTGCACCTGGTAGCAATGGAACTGCTTGTCTCCCTTCCAACCTGCAGCCAGAGAAGTTCTGCCTGACTTGGTGTCAATCCTGCCCGAGGGTGTGCCCGGGTGTGAGGCTGCCTGCGAAACCACAGCGTCCGTCTGCTACACCCTGCTCAACCTGACCCAGAGCAGCGCGCACAACGCCCGCCTGCTCCTCAGCGCCCACGGCCTGCCCAAGCTCATTGCCATCAGCATCAATGACAGGTGAGAGGTTCCACAGCTCTCACTCTTTCCCCAGGCAAAAAAGAAAGTGCAGCCTCTGCCACTCGGGGAGAAAAAACCGCTTCATCTCAGCATACAGGACAGCCCAAATGAGTGATGTGAGCAGAATTGCACTGACTGGGAAAGATCTCTGACAACAACTCTTCCATCCATAGCTAAATTCACCAGGTTCCAGCATTTTAAATAACTCCTCGGAAGATAACTGCACAACATTATCTGTATTTTGATAAATATTTGATCTAACTGGTCGTCAGATCTCATCTGTAGCCCAAGTGTCTTTCCTGTTCATTGTAACACAGCCCTGATAAACTTTAGCAATAAAGTGCAGGGATACATTTTATAGAACATATAGATCTGTACTTAAAAATAATGTATTGGCATTTTAGAGAACAGATTCAGAATTTAATAATTTTTTTAATATGTAAGCACACACAATCAATATTTACTCAAAAGATAATTAATGCTTTATAAATAGCGATAACTACTCCATTTACCTGCTCTTTGCAAAATGAAAGAGGAAATCAATCTCAGTAAAGGAGGCCTCATGAGGCCTGAATAGTTTAAATCCTGCCTAGCTAATCAGAGATTTTACCTGCTGGAAAGATTCTTTTAAATGCTTGTTGTGCTGAGGGTGTTTTCCTCAGCTGAAAATGCACAGTATGATAGCTGCTCTAAGATATAGGCTATAGAGCACTTGATTTATCCCTAAATTTGAAGAGTGAAGCAGGGAGGCATGTTTAATTTTTTTCAGTAGTAAGGACAGCCTGTAACATGCTATAGTACCTAAAGGGTGGCAAACTAGCACTTAGGAGTAAAGAGAGATAAAACAAATGCTATGAGGTTATGTTTGATGAAGTCTGTACATGCACCGTGATTATGATGTGGGAATTTAAATATGTTTAATCATTCTTTTTGCAAAATGGCAGCAATATGTTCAGCAAAGCCAGCAGGGCTGCTTCAGTCCTCCTCTACTCCCTGTGGTCACACACCGATCTCCACAGTGCTTACAAAAAGGTAAGCACAAAGAAAAATAATCTGTTCTTTCAGACCTAGAACCCTTTCATTTGTCCTCTGGGACCCTTAGCACTCCTGTACATTTAAGAATTAACATATGACAGGACTCAAGTGGTCCCTGAATTTGGTTTTCTTATTTACTTGTACATAAGCCTGTGTAAATAATGCACAGACGTAATTTTTGCTCATCTGTGTTCATGTTCTCTCCCTCTGTGGTTTTATATCCACTGGCAAAGCTTATGGAAAGTGTTGCTGCTGCCTGCCAGAGGTGTCAAGTGGCAAGAAGTGGTGCAGAGTAGGTGACCATCCACACTGGCTGAACCAGCCTGGCACAGAGGAACTAAGGTGCCAGCAAAAACAAAGGCAGGGCGAGGCAGCTTCCTGCTTTAAAACCAGAGCAGTTTTGTTCTCCTTGTTGTTTGCACAGCCTGGTAGCCCAGGTGTCAGCTCCACTCACATAAAATCCAGGGCCTGGGAAAAGTGTTGGCAAACATTTATGGCCATAGTCAGATCAAACAAAAAATGACCAGTATTAGTCTGCCACAAACCAGTTTGAGTTTTTTTGAAGCTCTGTGCCTACTTTTTTGACACACAGCAGAGTTAACTTCCACCTACCTACCTTCACCCTGCATTTCAAACTGTTTTCAATCCTTGTGTACTTGCTGTTCAGAATTTGTCACTTCAAATTCCCATTCCAAGTTCTCAAGCAAGCTGTTAGAATTTATTATTCAGCCATTTCTCTTTGTACATTTTTTTTTGGTTGAAATTTGCTCCAAAAAAGTATCTTACCATAAACTTCAACAGTGTAGCCTCCATGCTCAGGTCCTGCCCCACAAACCAGAAATCTGTGTTCAAGAATAAGGCTATTGTACCACATAAATTCTTAACTAGCTTTTATTGTCTCTGGTTTTTTACAACTGCATTCCTGACTTTACCATACAGCAATATCTCTGATGGCAGGAATTTTATGAATTTACTGGTAGTTTAGGAAAGCCTATAAGACACGTTTTTCAGGCCTGATTTTCTAAAATGCTGATTATTTCCCCTTCCTATGCAAATCAGGTTCCCTAGAGACACCAGGTATGGTACTGAAAACTTCAGAACCATCTATTGCCTAGACATTTTTCAAACTTTAGTCTAATAAGCCACAGAAATCACTTAATCAAACAAAACTGATAAAATCCTGAGTCATTTTGGCATTGCCCTGTGTTCTTTGTTCTGACAGGGTTAATTTCAGCTAGGTTAATCTCAGCTAGGTTAATCTCAGCTATTAGTCACCTGAAAGTTAAGAGTCTGTAGAGCTGAGCTAGAAGAACAGGCCCCTGGTACAGTCAGTGGGAGAGAGTTCAGCAATTCCAGTTCTCCTCTCATCCATCTTGGAGTAAACAAGCATTGCCTGTTCTGTGTCTGTGACTGCACAGCACTCTGCCTAGAGCCCTACCATGGCTCCTTACTCAGCTTTCAGGCAGTTGGAGCCACCCTTCCCTTGCAGAATATAATGAAGATAATGAATTGTTCTGTTTCTTCCCTTCCAAAGGCTGACTTTAAGAAGGCAGATTTCATCAACAGCCGGACCACGAAAGCCTATAACTCACTCAAGGATTGAATCAGAGCATAAACCACGGAAGACAGAGATCATACAGCAGCTAATGTAACCATCCTCACACCATTGGTGTTGCCATCATGAAGCACAAAGCATCTCAGAAAAAAGGGGCTGATTTTCTATAAAGACTTGAGTGGTCAGAAAATAGCTTTTTTGAGATTTTAATCTTAATCACCTTGTTGTCACTGTAAGTATCAATACAAGAATAACCAAAGATGGATTCTCCAGGATGTCTGAGGTGAAGTTTCACCCAGGTTTACCACTACTCAGAGCTCCAGATGACTGCCTTTGTTCTATACAGAGGAGTTTGAAATGCTGGTTGGCAGCAAATTCTTTTCAGACTGTTTTATACCAAAAGTTTTCTACAGTGGATAAACACCAAGTGCACTGCTCAGAATTTAGTAACTTTTCACTCTTGTTTCTTTACACAACTAAATAAGAACCTCCAGGCTCATGAGTATGCACAAGAAGCTGTTTCACTACCTGCATTATAAAAGCACCAATGAAGTTAAAATTACTATTTTTGTGTTGCTTGTTTTCATGGGCTCACTGGTTCTTAATCCTCTTTCCTTTGAGATTTCATCAGCTACAGCAGCAAAATTGATTTTACATAGATTTTATCATCCCTTGCTCCTCTCATCCTCCCTCATGTGGCTGTTGAATTTTACAACTGTGTCCAAAAAGGATTTTAACTAGAATCACTGGGTTTAAGGCACTGTTTCAGATGACACTTTGGGCTGAACTTAAGCTCATCAGTCTTTGCTAGATGGTGGAGAAATTATCTGTGGGTGATTCAATGATTATTTTAAGAAAATTTCAATTTCAAAACAATTCTATTGATAATCTATATATAATAAAAGGAGTGGAGTTTTGCCTTTATTTTTGAAGTAATAGACACACACAAGAGGCTGGGCTCTGTGCTGATTAAGGAATTCATCTGATCCTGTTTCATATTCTCTTACTTGAAATGATCATCCTCCCTACAGCAATTACATGCAATTTGATAACTTTAGGACTATGCCTGCCTATGTGGGAATAGGTAACAGGAGGGAAAAAAATTCCTGAGGACCTAAAGGCTCAGATTTTCATGATATGATGCTCAAGATGGTAAAGAAGCACTAAAAGAAACCCCATCTGCTACATTGAGTAAGTCAGATGTTTTTCAAAAAAAAAAAAAACCCCAGGGGTTAGATTGTCCATTAAACCAGTAGGAAATTCTTATATAAATATTGGGTTATCAGTAGACGTGATCTGGCATTACTCTTCTGAAATCAGGGGAGGTGAACTACCTTTATGGCATTGGATATTTTGTCATGTGTGTTTACAAGCCCTGCTGCTCCAACAGAGCCCATCCTGTACCCTCACTGCTGAACAGCTGCTCTTTTCCAGAAGGAGATGCAGAATCCTTGGAGTAGAGACCTCACAGGGGAGGTCACCAGGCCTCTTCATTTCAACACTCCTGGCTAAAGGTCTGGCTCCTACCAGAAATTTAGAACCAGCAGGTTGTACCACTGCACCGTGTCCAAACATATTTCTGGATGATATCTGGGAGCTAAATTCTGCTGGTAGATGCACATAGCTCTCCAAGGAGTCCCAGAAAGTTGCACACATGCACACAGAACAGAATGTGCCCCAGGGAGGGAAACAAACTATGCTGTTTTTCCCATCACTGATCATTTTCAGAGGACTGTTAGTCCTCCACATTTGCTTTGAATAACTCAAATCAAATGCACTCCAGTAGGAGGTTTTAAAAATACTATTATTTTTTGTAAGATGTCATATTCAAAATACTGCAGGTCCAAAAACAACATGGGGAAAGGGAACTTACAGCCCCGCATGTTGAGGGAATTGTTTTTATAACTCTTTCAAATATGATAGAAAACAGACAATTAAAATCCAACTTTCTCTTCTAACCTGTTAACCCAAGTAACTCTGCTTGTGTCATGAAAGAATGAACACCAGGAAACCGGGACAAGCCTACTTTTACTGCCCAAAAGAAGTGGTAAGCAAAATTAATATAGAAAGAGTAAACCTGAATACAGAGTAGCACAGGAATGAAGAATTGCAGTCTAAAAGATCAAGAAGGGAGCTTTTAGAAATACTCATGCATTTAGTTTTATTAAACTCATATGCTTTTTAAGAAACAAAACAAACAGTGCTGAGTACTTTTAAATATATGTGTACCTCTCAGTAAGATGTCCTTAAGAATGACATTCAGAGGTTTTGGGTTGTTTCCATTGATGCAGTGATTTTAAATGTCTTTTTCAACTGAAGTGAATCTATGATAGTGCCCCTTTAAAATCAAAGCAGTGTTCAAAAGTCACAAAGAAGTATCTAAGACCTGGCAGCAACAGGAGAAACATGAGACACGCCTTATTACAACTGATCTCCTACTTGTATGCAATCAAAAACATTTCAGCAGGACTCCAAAGAAAACAAAGCAGAGAAATAATAAAGTGCTCTCTCTAATGCAAAAAACCTGTCTTTGGTCTTTTTGTTATTAGTGAACCTACTTGGCTGGGATGCAGCAAATGTATTTTTAAGCCTTAGCCCTTCCTTCAAAAGGGAAACTCATTTTTAAATTAAATCTAGGTATGGAGACTTAGACTTTTCTACAACAGGACAGCATTACTGAAAGCTCCTGTGGGCATCAGAGTCCTCCTACAAATCATTTCTTTGCTCAGTTTTTCTGACCTGTCAAACTACCCAGAATCTGCTGTTTTTACCTCTCTTTAATTGGCATTTGCCAATAAACTTCACCATATGCCACTGGAGATCTCAAAAACAATTAGAATTATCCTCACCCTAGTCTTGGACCTGGGAAGTAGAACATTCCCACTTGCTCTGTTCCTGAGAGGAGATTGGAAACCTTGAATTTAAACATGCTGAGCAGTGCCCAAAGAGTTTTTGGCTGAACAAGGAACTTACCCCAGGTCCTCTTGCCTTGTGTCTTAACCAGTACAACCATCTTTCACATAATTATTTTAGTAGAAATTCTTAAACAGTACAGATAATTTTGTAGTAGATTATGACATTGCCAGAGAATTAGTCATTCCTTTCCTCATTTCATCCTCCTACTTTATTTTCTACTGTCATTGCTCCCAAACATTAGTGCTTTTTTTCCTCCCTCCTTTTCTAAATAGAATTGAACTGTGTAAAATATTGCATTATATTGTGCATGGGCAAGGGGTTTGGGTTACTTGTCTCTTTTGTGGGGTTTTTCTTTTGAGAAAGAACATGCTATCTATTAAGAGAGGTTCAGCCTCCCCTTCTGGACCCATAAAAGAACTTCATTGAAATGATCTGGCACCACCAAAGGCCACACACAAGAACCCCAGCCCTCCCCTGGCTCCTGTTTAGCCTGGCAGCCCGTGCTCCAAAGGCAGCCATGGAAGCTGAGGGCAGTCAGGCTGCTTGGTTGGTTGGCTTTTTTTTTGTTACCATGCTTAGCCCTTAGGTTCCAGCCTGACAGAAGCATCAACATCTTCCTATCTTTAGTCTTTAGGGCCAAAAAGCCCAACAGTGTCGCTTCCCAGCCCTCTTGGGGGATGTTCATGAGCTAGCCTGATGAGCAGTCACACAGTGAATCATGCACAAGCTATGCAAAGTGTTGAGAACTGGTGCTTCCCAAGCTATTCCAACTCCAGCAGCTGCTCTTCCATTCCTTTACTTAAACTGCTGCTGTTTAAAACCTCAGTTTACATTCCTGACTCATACTCCAGACCCATCCCATGGGGAAGATAACATGACCTTAAAGCATTATCTGATAGGAGACAAAGATCTGGAAACAGAAATCGGACTGGAGGAAATGCATATTTGAGCTCAGCATCACAGCACACCAAGGACAAGCCCTGAAACATCAGATATTGGTGCAACCATGTGAGATATGCCTGACATATTGGTTTAGATGTTGCACAGCCCACTGGAAACCCAGCAGGGAGATTTGTTCAAATACACCAAAGACAAAAAGGGCTTTAGTGCAGACATTATACACAGATCAGAGGTTTCCTTTCTCTACAGGCTTGCTTTGGATATATTAATAGGTTTTGCATATGAAGGGGAAATAAACTAATTTTGTCTTATTTCACATGTTCAGAGCTAAAAACATCCTAAAATACGCATTAGAGGCATTCTAGGCTTAGGGTCAGAAATTAGAATTTGCCTGCATCGTTTGCTCAGCTGTATCTTCCAGTGCTATATCCAGTGTGACTGTAAATTCAAGTTTAGAAACTTAACATTTCTTTAATAATTTTTCAGTTGTTCAACCCAAACTCCCGTTGTCTTATTTGTATCTTGTTATTCTTAGTCCTCTCTCAGACCAGCCTAAATATGCACAGATACAGAAAAGAGAAAACAGGCATGTCCTTAGCAGCTACAATTTAGAGCCAATTCTGCAAATACCCCCACGGTATCAGGGGCTTCTGAACAAGCCCATGGTCACAGAGCAACACAGAGAAACAGGGACACACTGCAAATCCAGTGCTTATCATCAGGAATTTTTTCCAGTGCTGATCACATATTCCTTCCAAATCTGTACAAGGCCCTCTCTTACCTATGCCTGTGTTTTGTATGCTCTAATTTGTAATCAGCTGTGGGACTATGAGTCAAACTATCACCACTCACACCTTGAGTGGAGCTGGGTCCCCAAAATCCCCACCCTGCTCTTCTTTCTGGGGTTCAGAAGGACACCACTACTACCTTGACTGTACTTAACATCTGGGTTCTCCTGCAACTTCAGTAAGAGACATAAGATCTTCCTCAGTTCTAGAGAAATTTAAAGGCATTTTTTGACTCTCAAAAATATGTCCTAATTGTGTTTTCACCAGAAAAAGGAATAGCCATGTCTGAGCCACAGGAAAATAATAGTGATAGGCCAAGGAGGGTAAAATCTTTCAGAAAGTTCAGAAACTTTCTGAAGCCCATGAAGTCATAAGAAAATGGGTTCCAGCCAGAATAACTGTGTTTGGCTTGGAATAACAACAAAATAAATCAGTAATGTTGTAGTATCAGTGTTGAATTCTGCCTGGAAAGCACTCTGTGCCGAAGGATACATGAGCATACATGAGTTTTAACTCAAAACTCTGGACACTGGGCTTAGCCCCATGCCAAACTGTATGAGTTTAAACCCTGCACAGTTCTTAAAGACTGGAGAATCTTTGCATTGCACTTACAACACAGCAGCACACAGGATGCTGCAGTGGGAGCAGTGGAGGTATTATGTCTTTCTGAAAATTAAAATAGGCGTTCTTAAGGAGTTTTTTCTTTCCTGATGCTGGGAACAAGTGCTCTAAACATGTGATACACATAGCCTTGAAATACTATTTTTATAACAGGGTAATATTTGTTATTTTTAAAGTGTGCAGACAAAAAGTAAGAGTTTTTAACATAAAGGGAGGCTGGGATGATAAACTCAGGTCTGATGATATATATACATGGTGATAAAAAGGAGAATCTACAAATCAATATTTGCACCAGCATTGTAGGGCATTTTTGTATGTTGTTTGGTTTTGTTTTAGTGGTACTACTACTCAACCTGAGGATTTTAAGTAACTTAAGTAATTACTTAAAACCTGGAAGTCAAAAACTGGTGCCTTGGATAGCAGTAATATTCTTGCAGGAGTGTTACTGCAGAAGATTTGGCACAGTTTAAATGACACAAAGAGATGGAGGGAAGATTGTCTTCTGATATGAAAGATTGGAGCAGATGCCTTTGAAAGAATTCCTCCTGAGTACACAGCATGAATTACCCATCCTCCAAGGACAGGTTTCCTCATCACATCAGTTGCTTTCTGCTGTTTTAAGAGAGGTGGACAAATTCACCATTACCTCAGGGTTGTAATTAACTTATTGTGAGGGTTATTATGAATAATAAACAGGCCACAATGAATTCTACAGTCTATAATATGCTCACCTATAAAAGAAGAGCTACTTAGTGCATCTGAAAGGCATGGACCTCACGTTCTTCACATTCACTGTAGTAGCCACAAATACAGATTTGTTAAATAGGCATTAAAAAAACAGAGAGAGAAAAGCCATTAAAGTCAGCAAACAGCAGTGAGCTGATCCCAGCAGGAAAGAAAACCAAGGTAATGAAGGTGTAGCCCTGGACAGTGATCCCTGATCTCTCATGTGTTCATTCCAGCCACCTGTGGCAGATGCATATTTTGCTCTGTCAGTTTCTAATCCTGAAGTCAGGCAGTAAGACCTTGGCTAGAATTTTTTTTTTCCTCAGTAGACACAAAGCAAAAATAAAATTAAAAACCAGTGTAACATCTCAAGCCTGAAAAAATATTTTACCACGATCCTAGTAAAACATGAAATTCTTGTTAAATGCTCATGACCCTGTGGATTGGGCAAGAGGACACTCTCCTGACTGCTGGCAGCATCACCAAAAGGACAGCAAATAGCCAGCAGTTTACACTGGCTTATGTTGTTCTTTTAAGCAGAGGCACCTTTTTGGAAGGGGACAATTTAATTTTACATGCATGCCATTTAACAATTGCTTTTTCAAGGTAAGAAAGAGGAAAAGGAGAGTTCCTGTGAAGATCTTGCCAACATTCTTTCTCTTTCTGGGCTGTAACAATAACTCTCCTCCTAAGCTAAGAAAAATGTGATTCTTCCCCAGCATCTTCCAAGATAATCAATGACTGGTTTTTTGGGATGTTCAGTGTACAACAGGCATGCTGAAATGTGCATGCATGCTATAAAGTACAAACTGTTTTTGCTCTGCCTTAGGAGACAATCTCTGAAGGTGACAAAGATGAGACCGGAAATAATCCAGCAGTCCCATCTCTGCTCCCACATCAAAGTGACTTCCATCTCCTGTAAATTTAGCAGTGAAGTCAGGGTAACATTGCTTACCTCCATAAAACCCAAAACCTCAGACACAGGAAATTCACCACAGGTCTCAAAACAAAGGATGTTTCAAGAGTGGCTTGAGGATTTTCTTGCCAAAACAAAGTGAGATACATCTGTTTGGGTCCTTCATTTCAGCAGTAGCTGTGTTGATAAGAGTGGTGGCTCCCAGGGCTGCAAGGAGATTCAGCCTTGCTCCCTGAAACTGTTCACATGGAAGGTCAGTTCTGAAGGGACAAGAGAGCCGTGGCTAAGGTCTTGTGCTTATTTATTATTCATTATTCATTATTTCCTAAAGAGCTTTGATGGGAAGCATCTTCAGTAATATTATTCCAGTTGTTGGAGTCCTCTAATTGCTCAAACATACTTCTCAGAAACTGTACCCCAATGGTTGGTGGAAACAGCCCAGCTCCAGCATTCCTGAGTAAACTGGTGTTTGACAGCCCTGCATATTTCCTCCTGACAACAGGCCACTCACCTGCCACTGGCCTTCACCCATGGCTGAATTTAGCAGACTATTCCCATACTGCATCAATTGCCATCTGCTCCTTTCTGCTGTGACTTTTTCCAACCTGTGTATCTCTGACCCTTGTAATTTGCAGATAAGGAAACAGATAAACTTTCTCACACCTGTGCTGTGCAGTTCTTTGCATTTGTCTGGTTACTGCGTGCACTAGAGATAAAGTCTGTTTGAAGTATTTTTTTTTAAGTCTGCTGATATGAGACATCTGTCCCCATAAACAGCTCTTTACTCTAAGGGCTTTTGATCATGAGGAGGATGATTTGATGATGAAGAAGACAAATATTTTCTGTGAAAGCTGAGCTTGTAGTTTGGTATAAACAATGATGTGGTAAAACTTCAAGTTGTAAAAAAAATAGTAAACCACCACACCTTGGATTTTCAAATTCTATTGAAGGATTTCCATGGCTGAAGCTATATCTCATATTCTTCCCCACAAATAAAGTAGCATAGCATTTAGACTGTTTA
This sequence comes from Cettia cetti, assembly GCA_013401135.1. NCBI lineage: Eukaryota > Metazoa > Chordata > Aves > Passeriformes > Sylviidae > Cettia > Cettia cetti. Next base: position 70,046 of record VZUI01017140.1, read on the forward strand.
AAAACTCTTCATGCTCATTGGACTGCACTTTTTAAGTGCTTGGCAGGGATGTAAAGCAGCCTATAAATACTTGCAACTAAGCCCCAGAGATCACAGAACAAAACTTGTTCCAGCAGTGAAAGGTGATAAAGCAAGGGACAACAGGGCAACAGCACCATGCTTTGCTGTGGGAGATTCAGGTTGGGTGGGCATCAGGAAAAAAATTCTGTACCAGCACAGTGATGCCATGCTAGAAACAGCTATCCAGAGAGGTCAGAGATGCTGTGATCCTACCACTTTGGAAGACTTGGCAAGAAAAATGCAGCCTGGCAACTTAATATTGCATCATGCAAGTGGTTACAGCTCCAGTTGCTCCCCTTTAGTACAACTTCTTCAGGATTTTTAAACTTCTTGTCATAAAGTGAAACCAGTTTAGGCTTGTGGGGATAGGGAAAAAAAATCTTCGAGGCAACTTTAACTGGAGACTGGTAAATATTTTCCCCTTGAAGGTAAACTCAGCCCCTGGTTGGGAATTCAAGCTCCAAGTGGCCCTGCGCAGCTACATGAAGCAGACAGAGCAACATTAGTTCCAACTAACATTAGCATTAACTAGGTTTGGCCAATGACACCAGAACAAGATGTTTGCTCGATCCCTTTCTCATTCCCCAGCACAAAGCATAGTTTCACAGAAAAGCAGATTTTTCACAAGTTTTGAATGCTTCTGTACTTCTATGTTGTTGCTGTTGTTCTAATCAAGCCAATAGTTCTGCCTCCAAAAAAAATCATACACCTGAAAGGAAAACCACAAGTTTGAGAGAAAAAACAGCTGCTTACAAACGTTCTTGAAGTGGGTTTTAAAATCACCACTCTAGAAGAGCTCTCCCATATCTGTTTTCAGAATCTACTGTACTTTTGCTTGAGCTTTGATTTTCCATAGTGATGACAGCTTCCTTCACCATACTTTTTGTCCTTTTATGCTCTCCTTTCAGTAGAGCTCTCACATTCCAGCTGCAATAGTCATCATCACCATCACCATCAGCCAGACCAGGCCAGCACTGGAAATTCCTTTAATCAGCTCCCTGATCAGGAGCTTATATGTGAGCCCCACATAAAGTAGCTGTCACACTCCCCTTAAGAGATAACTTAAAGGATGTTGAGTCTTGCCCAGCTGATGAGTGAGCAACTCAGTCAGCTGTGAAAAGGTCTCAGACACAAGGAGGAAACTTGACCTTGTGTTTTAGCTGTTTCCACCAGCTATAATCCAGATGAATTCAAATCTTGATCTGCAGTGCAAGTATTTGCATGTGAAACTCATTTTTTCTCATTAAAGTTACCATGTTAGTTTTAATGAGCATTTTAAGTAGTACATATTAGAAATTATCATTAAAGTCACCAATTACAGATTCATTTTGGTATATGGGTCCCCATTCTTTTTGGTTTTTTCTTTTCTTAAAGAGAAACTAAAATTAGGGGTAAAGGGGAGAATAAAAATGTACTGTTTGAAAATTTGGAGCTTCTTTTGTAGTGAATGTGATAACTTAGACATTGATTTTATTCTGCTGACTTTTTTTTTTTTCAACAGCCTGAGTTAGAGATCCTAGTTTACCTGGGAACCTAGATAAAAATAAGCAATGTGTTAAAGTGCCCACAGAGATTGAGAGCATATTTTAAAACATATTTAGAGCATATTTTTGAACCTTGTTCCTACTTAAATAAGGAGAATGGAGAAAGACCTGGGACACACCAGTGGATAGCAGTTAATGGATGGGTAAAGTTTGTACTGTATCTGTCACTTAGTAAATGCTGAACAAAGAGAAAGGAAAAGACATCATAACTTTGGAGGGAAGAGTCCAAAATTGCATGAAAGAACTTCATACAGAAATAATTTACTTGTTATGCCCCAAGGCAGAGTGCTGCAGCAATCTGCTCTTCTAACAGCAGCAATAAAGTTGGAGATGGTTTGTCCACAAGGTAAATCCCGTGCTTCCTCCTTAGTAGATGTAAAATTTAAGGAATATCTGCTAAAAGACCCAGGTCTCAGCAACTATGCTGTATTGACCAGCCTCAGTTAAAGTTCTTTCAAAATACATAAAATAAACAGCAGTAATTACTAATAGAAGAGTTAGTCCTGTCCTTACAAACCTGAGATGCAAGCCGCCTGAGAGCCCAGGCACTGAGTCCAGATACAAGGCATTGAGTAAGGTGAATTAGGTGGTTTAGGAACCAATAAAAACCTTGTCATAAGAGAAAACTTTAGCCTGGATTTTTCCTTTCAGGATGTTTGAAGCCTAGTTGCCATCATGAGTTGCAAATAAAAATTGGATTTTTTTTATTCCTAAAGCAAGCAAGCACTTGGAGAAAAAAAAAACATATAATGCTACTTATGTACAGAACACCCCTTTAATATTGCACATCTAAGCCTCTGCTTACAAAGTACAAAAGTAAGAGGAAATCACAGCCTGAGCAGTGTGCTTAAACTTCATTCTCGGTATAAATGGTATGGTTCAGAATGTACTGCAGGAAAAGAACAAGTTTTACCTGTTCTTGAGGAGTTTACTGGATTCCCACACCCAAAGGTATTCTGTTTATTGTTGCTCACCTGTCAGATCAATGAAAGCCTCTGGGCATCAGTGAAATCTCCTGTGAACGGGGTGCCCTTCAAAACAAGCAGTATTCCCTGGCATCAGCTATAAGAGCTGAGTTAACCTCAACTTTTCCATCTCAAACACATAGGGACAACTCCTTCCTTCAAATATTCACCTCAGATCATTTTCCAGGGACAATCCAAGCCACTTCCTCAGCAAAGCATTGATGTGGTCGTTTGTTGTTGATGGTTTTGATGTTGCTTTTTAATGCTTTGAAAAATCTTATTGGAAGGACCATTTTTGCACACAGGGGAAATTTCTGTGTTTTCCAGGAGCCCACAAGTATGTGAAATGATGATGTGCTGCCCTTCAAAGGTGGAACCAGGCACTAGTTGCACCAAGCACTAGTCTGCCTTGTTTATGCCATATATATATATATATATATATATATATGCTTCCTGATAAATTGCATTGGATAGCTGTTGAACAAACCTAATATCAAAAAACATGAATGCTCTGAGCAGAACTAGCAGCATTCACAAGAATTCAGACCACAATATGCACAGCAGGGTCAGGAGTTGGTTGGGTGTTATCTCACCTTCAAGTTTAAATAACTATCAACTTATTGAGATTTTTTTCTTTTTTTGAGATTTATTGTTTCTGACAGACAAATGTAGATTAAATATATTCAGCAACTCCCACACATATCTATTTTAAGAGCTTCCTCATGCAAATACGATACCTGAAGGGCAATCTTTTGCCAAGACAACTTTCACATCATCTAGGTTGTTTCTGGAAAGGTGTGAAATCTATTCAAACACACTAAATTCCAATGTCTCTCCCAATACACCTGTGTGTTTGAGTGTATCTACACCAGTTTGTGTGCAGGGGTTATAATAAGAATATCCTTGAGAATGAGGGGGGAAAAAAGCTAAGCATTGAAAGTTAAGAAGGCCTAACAGTAAAATTATATTTTTTAGTCTGTCCTCTTATGTTTCCAGCAGATGCTCTGAATTGGAACAGAGAGAAAGGGTCTGATATTGAAATTAAATTACAATCTAATGTCTCTGTCCAAAAGAAGTCACATTATTTCAAAAGTAACTCAGCCTGTGTCAGCAACAGCAATTTTTGACCCAGCCCTTAGTGCTGACAAAGACTTCATCTGGCTGAAGTCCTCAGATGCCCTCAGATGCCAGCTGCATACTGGCAACAGAGTGTAGCTCTAAAAATTAGTGCACCCTTATTTTTTCTTCTCAGAAGTATTAAAAACCACACAGGATAATTACAACAATTCTGCAACCCAGGCAGAACGCTGAACCTGCCTGAGCCATTCTCTTACTTGAAAGTGACACACCATTTTCAAGTTTCATTTGGCTGGGGGCTTTAATTTACTACATTTCAATGTTCTGCTGAAGCTGTAGCTTTGTTTCCCACTGCACAGGCCCATCCCATGCCAAGTGAGGGCCAGATGCAGAGATAACGCTCAGCAGAATTTGTTTGGCAACTCACCCCCACAATCCTGGAAGGAGGTGTTTAGGTGCCAAGTTTAGACAGAAGCTCCTGCTACATTTTGACTGTTGCCTTTAAAGCACGTCTGCAGTGCATTTAGGACAACAAAGTGAGGCCCCATGCCAAAAGCTAACTGTAGAAAAGTCAGAAAAAGGCGTACTTGCAACATTTGTTTTAAATGCACTCTGCATGGACAAAAGCAGCAATGATTGATCTATCAACTGTCTCTACAAATTCACCCTGCACCTGAAAGAATACAAATGCAGAAAAGCAACTGTTTCTCCCTCACATTGCAAAGGATAATTAGAAGGACAAATAGCTCAGGAGAACTAGAACAGCTGGTTTTTCTAGCCCAGTTTAGGCAAGGAACCCCTTGTTAGAAACAATCCCTTCGTATTTCAGAATACCCTTCACATAATGTTAATAATAAAAGCACAGTTTTCCAAAACATTTCTGCCAGAATCAGAAAAAAAAATACAACACATGGCCCAGGAAGGTCCGCCTACCAGGGAGGACAGGATTCAACAGCTCTTTTTAAGAACTGTTAGGACATCCTGACTGCACACTGTCAGTTCATACTCAGAATTTATTAAGGCTTGTGCAAATGTAGTTCCTTTAATGACACTACTAAAACCATCTTCTAAGCAATCAAAAAAACTACATTTCTAGCTTGGCTGGAATGGAAGAAGACAGCTTAATTAGAACAACCAGATTTTCAGACAGAGCATAACATTTGGTATTTCAGCTCTGTAGTTTTATAGCTCTGCAGATATTACCTTGCAGAAGCTGATATCTGCTCAGATTTCTCCTAAAGTTAACACGCTTCCTTTCACAGGGAATGTTCACTTCATGTTTATGCCAATAAAATTATTCCTCATTATTTCACCTGTGTTGTATATCTTCTTCCATTTCTAAACTACAAAGACCAACAGAAAAAGCTATTCCAGCAAGGCCTGCAGCATGTCTAGCTAAGAAACCATCGAGAAGTTTGAACTGTGCTAATTTCAGTGGCTGAACTTCTTTCTTGTTAATCTTGCACAGCATCAGAACTGGCCAAGTCAAAATCATGAGACCATTTTCAACTTCTCCCATAGGCTCAGTGCTCTAAGAGGATGAAAAATCCAATATGAATAATCTCACTAGGATAAAGGAGATGGATGAAACAAGACAGACTGGATGGAAAATAAGTTAATCACTAATCAAATAAAATATATATTGCAGTTGTTAGGGTTTGGTAGAACACATTCTAGAATGTGTAAATTGCCATAATCTCTGGAGATGACAAGGTATCTCCAGCAGAAGTGCTTAGGTTCCAAAGGGCCACAGGATGGTAAGCACAGGATTTATCATTAGAGAGGCTAAAAACCAGGTCAGTAATTTAGAGATCAGTCAAATCTGCTTGGCCTCTGGGATGAAATATTAATCTCCAGTGCAACAAAAAATAAGCACAGTCTGAAAGTGGCTCATTCATTGCCTGCTAAAGATTTACTAGGTGTCACCCAGATTTGAAAAATGCTTCTCCCCTTGAAATTCAGCGATGATACACAAGTGGATTTCCTGTTTTGCCCTCATCACTACACCTCACAAACTCAACAAAAGACTGGCATCAAGCAGAAAGATGGCCTGTGATACAAGGCAAGATTTAATTGACTTTGAACTGAACTGAAAGAGGAAAAAAAAAAAGGATGAAACCAGTGATAGCCTCAAGGTATTATGAACCACCAGCTGATTTCACTTAGAATGTCTTTGCAGAGAACACCTTTCCAGTCTGATACTCTTAATGACTAGTTTTCAACTAGTTGCCAGTATTTGCAATGCTTCCTTAGTGAGGTTCATCAACATCATGATCATTCAGCAGCTTTGTGGAGCACTTAGAAGCTCAAATTTTGCTAAAAGATATTTACTGTTGAAAGTAAAGGCAGGCAGTCATCACAGCTGCCTGCATGATAATGGACACAGAAATATTGTTCAATCTGAATGTCATTGCTGGCCCAGAGTGTGGTTTTGTATTAGTTTAAAACAACTTAAATGGTTGCTTTTCCTCCCTTATGACTATACTTTCCCTCTGTCCACCCTTGCACCAATTCTGGCATTTATTTGACTCCTCCTCCTGTATTTTTCAACTTTGCTGAGGCTCCTTTGAGCCTGTAGCTCCACAGCCAGTTTGCCTGGATATCAATTGTGTGTGGCATTCAGCAGGGCAGGCACACAGAGCCAGGGACAGGCTGAGGCTCTGCACATTTTGCTTGGGCATGTCACCAGCCTTGGCTGTGACTCTGACACACGTGACCTGATGGGCACCTTACTCTTCAGAGGATAGAGACCCTTGCTGACATCTTCAGGAGAAATCAAAACCACAATAACAGTAACTGGATCTCTTAGATATCTTCTTTCTTGCTATTATTTCATGCAATTGATTGACATCAAGTGCCTTTTTGTCAGGCTGCCGAGTCCCATCACATGTCTCCAGGCAGTCAGCTCACTGGCCAGACTGTGGTGCCACATCTTCAGGTCAGGGCTTTCAAGGAATGATAGGGTAAGCCAGATCCCATGAAAGCCGGTCTTGGCTGATCAGGAGAAGCGCTCCGGGAAAAAAGTCCCAAGTGTTTGCATGCATGTCCATCATGCCAGGCCATCATGCTCTGTTCATGCAGTGAGCCAGGAGAGTGGGTCTCAGCCTTTTATGTTAGTCTGGAACAGGCTTCTCCCTTCCTCTTTCCTCCAGAGGACAAGAGTCATCCTTTTCAAGTCCTCTCTTGCTCAAAGCCATTAGACTCAGATCCCAGATCTGCACCTCCTCCCTAGGGAGATGAGAAAAACCAGAAGCTTTGTTGCTCACATTGCTTCATGAGCATGGATGAGGTTAATAGCCCCCAAAGCAATTAATTTCAGGAAGCATTCTCTTGCCCACTGAGTCAGGAACACAACCACTACACAAGACATAAAGATACACATCATAGCCCATTATTTTACTAATCTCAGAAGAGCTGCAGTAGCATGTCTTGTGTGTGACTCACAAACCCACACTGCTTGGATTCTACCTGGTAACTTAAAGCCTTGGTTCTGAAATGCTGTCCAGGGATTCTCCTCTGGATTAGCTGAGGACATGCATGCTGGAAAGCTGCAGCCTCAGACCTCCAAGAGGGTTCACCATCTCAGCCACAGGCAGGCCATGTGCTGATAGTCCCAAGTCAGAGCAGTCAGCCCACAAGAGCCAACAGATTTAGGGAAGGCGCTGACTGACTGTAATGAGGCTTGAGCAGGTAAAAAGCTGACCTTGTAAAGGAGGGACCTCATTAGCAACTGACAGGACTCACTGGGACAGTTTCAGTGGAGAAACATGGAACATGGAACAACGTATGGATCTTTAACAAGAGAAAGTGTTCTGTGCCAGGCTGCTTTCCCCTGACTTCTACCTGCCAGTCAGGAGAAAAGCTGGAATTCTGCTGCTCAAACTGCCACTAACTAATGCTACCACACCTCCCTGCTGCTTCCTCAGCCTTCCTGAACAGGTCTTAGAGTAAGGAAACAGAAAAACATCCAAGTGGGAGTGTGCCCCAGCTGTGTAGGTTTCAGCTGCTCCAGATGTGGGATGGGAACAGGGCTGTAGGTGGCCAAGTCCCACTCTCAGGAAGGTGCTCTCCTTCCTCTCCAAGGCTGCTGAGTGCAGAAGAGGTAAAAGCTCAGGGTAGGGTCGTGTGGACACATCTGCTCTGTGCCCTATGTGCTCAGGCAGGAATGGACTGACTGAGGCAGTTTCACTCCCTGTGGGTCCTTTGCCTGTGGCTGTGATTTAGCACTGCAAACCACAGCTGGCCAACTGAACTCCAGACTGGAAAGGAACACCCATCCTCAGATTTGGTTTAAATGGATTACTCTGGTTTTTTCACAGGTAATTTCCACTGAAAGTCTCTCCAGTGCATTACTGCAGCCACAGAGAAATCAGTGAATCCCCGTGACTTCCCAGCTGTAGAGGAAATCACCCTGCTAACAGAGGAGAGCTCTCCCCCTTCCTGGCAGCCCCAGCGCCAGCCCACACCTGGCACAGCCCTTTCCTGCTGCTGGGAGCGCCCCATGGTGTTCGCTGGAAGCCAGCCCAGGGCAGCAACAAAGGGAAGGCGTTGGCCTCTGCCCGGGAAGTGCCAGCACAGCCCTCTGGTGACTCAGCTGGCACTGCCACACCGGGCAGGCTGAGGGCTTAGGAAGCGGAAATTATTTCCAGCAGAGTCACTGATGCCGGGATCTGGCCTCACTGCTGGCACCTTGCACTGCTGCCACCTCAGTGACCGTGGCAGGATGGCTGCAGCAAAGCTGGGGGCAAGCACTGAGTGTGGGGAACAGAAAAATGGAGCACACCAAAGCTTTCTGCTCTGCTGTGCCCTGTCTCCCCAGCTGCCGGGTTGCAGGGGAGGGACAGCATCAGAAACCTGAAAAAGTTTCAATTAAGATTTAGAAGAAAAGAGAAACCATCTCATTTTAAGGAGGGAAAAAAAAAGGCATTTTGGACTGAACATAATATTTCCTACTTGTAGAGTTTACTTTTCTTTTTGTATTACCAAAAGCAAAGGGAAGTGGAGGACACAAATAAATAACAAGCACCAGAGACCCACAGAAGTCCCCAGTGACCTCAGAGATAACACACCCCAGAGGTGGGAGATCCCCAGCTAACCCTGTGCCCCTCAGCTACCCAAAGAGCTCACAGAGCACACACCAGTGTGTCCCCTCCCTAGGACCAGCCATCTCTCCTTCACAGATGGGTGCCACAAATATTTAGGCCCAAGGTAACAAAACACATCAGGACCACATGCTTCCAAAGCATTGGTAGGAGGGATCAGGCAGTCCAAGCTACGTTCCTGTGAACTTGTCCCATGAAGGTATAACAGAACACTTCTGGGAGCAATTTGCCAGGAACGATCAATGAGAATTCCTGCATTGCTGAATAGCAAATTTCCAGAGATAATGGTTTCCTTCCCATGCCTCATCCCAGGAAACACTCAAGGCCAGGCTGCATGGGGCTTGCAGCAATCTGATCTAGTTGAAGATATCTCTGCTTATGGCAGTGGGATTGGACTAGATGGTCTTTAAAAGGTCCCTTCCAACCCAAATCATTCTGTGATTCTCATTAAATCCTTTTGGTTAAAAAAGTTCTAATAACCCCTCCCTTTCTTGTAAATCCTAAGGGTGGACTTGTGCTTCCCTAATCATCAGCATATTAATCATTTTTCCAGGAATTTTGCAAGAGGAGATTTTGCAACATAAAGCAGATTTAGTTAACATAAGCTGGAGCCAAGAGTATTTTGACATCAAGGTTAGTAGCCTTGACATAACGGAATTAAACTATTAAAAGCATTTAGGGTGTGGATGTAACTTGAAACATACTTAGGAAATCAAACCCAACAGGCTACCACATTACAAGGTAAGGGCATTGTTTTGGAATCTTGTAGGGCCCCTGATTCTGATAAGAAGGCGTCCAAGTAAAACGAGAAGAATTATGAGAGTAAAATCAATGTATACCCATCAAAGGTTAAGAACTATTGCCTGCAGTTTCATGTGCAAGCACTCCTATTCCAGCTGTGAAAAGAATAATTTAAAAAAAAAATTTTTTTAAAGCCTGATGGGGTAAACGCACTTTTAACCAAATACTCTTATTCAATTTCATCATACACCACCTTTGATAGGTGAAATTCCTCCATGACAGACCTACTGGATGGTGTTCAGCAACTGAGACTCTGTGGGGAAACAGAAAAAGTTGTTGGGGCCAGAGAAGCTGCTGTTGGAATGTGCTCTTGTTTCCTACAAAAGAAGCATGCACAAATGACAAGAGGAAGGAATTAAACCAGAAAAAATGGCACTTTTGCCTCATTGCTGTATTTAATTGCAATATTACTGCTGAGGAAGTAAAAGGAGTTTAACTACAAACTCCTTCATGCAGAAGACAGAAGATAAATAAATCACATTTCCGATGACAGGAATGCCAAAACAAAACAAAACAAAAAAAAGGCAGGTAGTAATGAAGGCTAAGTAGGGAGCTGCCTCATTAGCACTCCAAAACTCTGAGAGGAGAGCTTGAAGCTTAGCACTCCAAAACTCTGAGAGGATAGCTTGAAGCTAGGCCCTTCACCAGCAGTCCTGAGGCAATGCATTTATGGTGCTTAAAGGATAATACTCGTGGGGGTCACCCAGACGGGAGACCTGGAAAGAAATGAAGTGCTAAAATGAAAACCTCACATTCCACTAAAAAATCTGCCTCTGCAGTTGTTCCCTCTGTGCCTCAGACTGAACTGCATTTCTGTGTTTTTGCCAAGTAGCTTTACCTGTATCATATATCTTTGGGTTTAGCCAAAGGGGAAGTAATAAATTGGAGCATATAGAACAAGATAATAAAATGCAGAAGTTTTATACTGCTGTCCCATCAGCCTGAGAAAATATATGAGATCTTGGCTCTAGCAATGATCAAGAAACACATTAAGCAGCATTAATTCCTCTCAAGTGCTTTCTTGAAAAACAGCTTCTCTTATCTTAGCCCCAAAGTTACCTCTGTTCCTTGCAAATTTCTGCCTTAATCCCAGCAGAAGGATGGCTATGATTTCAGTAGTAAAAGATTATTTGCAGAGACAACAAACCTATTGTAACTGAAATGACTGATGGACCCACTAATCTCAAAGGGAGGAAACTCACAGAACTTAAATTTCCCATTTTATTCATTTTTATGCATCTCTTCAGCAGTTCAGCCCACATTAGCAGAGACAGTGGGGTCACAAGAGGTTCAAGGCACAACAGGTTCGTTACTTGAACAAGGTTTTTTGTGCTGCAAAATCTGTTTTCTATCTGGATTACAGAAGGAAACATGATCTGCGTAAACAATGCTTCTAAAACTGGTTTTATATGCAGCCCAATAATTGATTTATCATTCTTTGACTTAATCAAAAATTTATTTCCACAAAGGGCTAGCTTCTGCCTCTTCTGGTTGAAACACCTGGGCTATAACATCCTGAAAGGAATGAAATCTGTTGAACTCACAGCCAAAATTTCAGCCAGATAGGCTCAAGCAGGCGTTGGGTGAGAGCTGTGGATGTGATTTGGGTCAGGGGAGTGTCACTGTCAGTGTGCCAGAGCTAACTTGATAGAAGCTGACGTATTGTCCTGCCAACATGAACCAACTGAGAAACTGCTGCTGGCTCTGACCCCCAGCACCCTTTAGCTCCTCATGGCCCAGCACAAGGACAATGGAAGCCCCAAAAGAGCAGCACTAGGCCCTTTACAATTCAGTGTGCACAAACACACTGCCTGTCCTGAAAACCTCTCCACAAAAAAGAGCAAGTCCTTCTCAGGCAGGGGCAACCCACCAGCCCTGTTGGTTCCCCTCAGTTGTCCACAAAACTGGCTTTCATTTATTGCAAGGAACTGACAGGCAGCTCAGGGTTCCAGCACTGATTCTGCCATCCTGTTAACACTACACAGCTCAGACAAGGAGATCTATCGTTTTAATACAATAAAAGTCCAGTTTTTACTCTCTCAAGGCCTGTGTGAAACCAAGCATGCAGTAAAAAGACTGTTTGCATGGGGAACTGTACACACTTAAAAGTATTGTCAATACTGAAAATTTATATAGATTTAATTTGCCTTTTTTGCTGTACTTGAGAAACAGTAATGGGACACCCCCCAGGGCTAATTTAATATAGTTTTGTGAAAGAAGCATCTGCTTCACATCTCCAAGCAAATGAGTTTGAAGTCTTATACAGAGTGGATTACATTAACCTTTCTAATTATTTTTCTCCTGAGAAAGCACTTCCAGATTTCTCCTGACAAAACATATTTCACTCCTGAAGTGTATTTACTGCCAATAATTAAAACAAAAATAGAGCTAACACACACACACTCTTGTAAAACAGGCAGCCCAACAGCAGAACCACAAATGCTGAAGAGCCTTACAGTTCCATAAAGCCTTGGAGCAGCCTGTAAACACGGCTGATAACAAATTCCATCCAGCACAAAATGCGTGCTAGCTAAGGATTAAATAACCAAACCCCTGGAAGTTAAGGTCTGACACGAGAAGTATGTTTAGTCCTCTCATTTAAAAAGTCCTATGCTTGTGTTAAATGCAGAGGCTTGACATGCTCCAGCAGAACGTGTCTGTGCATTCCAGCATGGCAAAGGATCAGTATTTAACCTGAAAACAACCCCAGGAACATCCACAGTGTCTTTAAATGACAGACAACAGGACATGTGCCCTCCCTTTCTCTCCCTACCCCAAATTGTGCACAGCTCTGTGTAATGTTACTCCATATGGCAGCTGAGACACTGGATGGTGTCTTCCTGTGATAAATAGGCACATTTATTGGGAACTCAGCACATTCATAAAAAGGAAATGAACTGAAGCAAAAGTGCAGTGAATCACCAGTGGCTGGTCCCTTTGAAGGGAAATGGAAATTGGAGATGGCACACTAGAAAGGATCACCTTTCCTCTGTCTCTGTCAATGCCATTTACATGCCACTCACATTTTTAGCTCAAATCTACAAAGGAAAAAATTCTTTCATAACAGCTGCATTGAGTTGATAAACAATGGAAAATTGCTGATTTGATTCCATTTAAAAGAAACACAAAATTATTTTGGACTAGGCACAATAGCACTAAGTTCTGCTTTAACTTGGTATAATTACAACTGGCCATTCATATGCCGAACTGACATCAAAGAACAATTTATTTTGAGTAATAGCCCATAATTCACCCTAACATATGTAATTAGAAATGAAATTTAATATATGCCCAGGGTATTCAGAGAGAATGGGAAGTGCAGACTTTTGAATTCATACTGTGTAGGAACTGCTTAATAATGACAGCTAAAGATTAATCACCCATTGCAGTGCAAGAGATCAGGTAATATTAAACAAGCAAACAAAATCAAGCACAAAGGAAACACACTATAAACACAGTGGAAATTGTAAGTGCCAAAGCTAAATTAATTCCTGGTATAATTCAAGTATTATGGGAACAAAAAAAAAAGAAAAAACTTAAAAGAGGGACTTGGGCCTCTGTTTGTGCAGCATGTGGTGGTCCCAAAGACAGCTGAGGCTCTGCTTCGGGTAGAAATGGCCATCCAGCCTCCCAGGACTGCAGCCCTGGAGCAGGAGCCTCCCACCAGGGTGGGAAGGAGCAGGGTGGCCACATCCCAGCACCACTGAGCAGCTGCTGGCTGCAGGAGCCTCCAGCCAGTCCTGAGGGGTCTCAGCTGAACCAGTGGCAATTGCTTAGGCTACAGTCATCCCCTGGGGAGACGCTCCAGGGGTTCTGGATCTGCCCTGCTGCAGCTTTTCACATGTCATGGCTAACCCAGTGACACATCTTCATTTCTTCAGCTAAACCTTCCCTCACCTTGGTCTCTCCCCCTGCCAGTATTTGCACATAGTGGTCATAGTCCTTTAGGTAAGCACTAAAGGACCACGCTACAGGCAGGCAACAAAAATATTAAATAATCTGAAAATGCTGACATGGAAACTTCTATGTAAACTGGAAAGGGTGAGTGGAGTACAAATGTGCAAAAGCTTTCAACTGTTAAATTGCTGTCATGAAAAAACCTGCTGGCAGTGAAATACAGTGACTTATCTGCTTCAAATAAAATAAATGAAGTAGAAATGTCACTGTGATAAAATATCTATATCATGTAGCACACAGGGAACAGGTACAACTCATGGCTAATGACTCCCCACCTTTCTAAGTTCTTTGTCCCTGTAGCTGCTGCACACTTTCTTGAGCTGGTGTCTCACTGAAGCTTTTGTAACTGATTGACAGTCTAATAATTCTGATTGTATTTAACAGATTTACCACTTACCTTTGAATGGCTGTGTTTAATTTTTTTTTTTTATCCTGATCATTTCGCAAAAAAAAATTAAACACAGCCATTCTGTGATTCTGCCTTGCTATCCACCCCTCACATCAACACTGAAACTGGGTTTTAGGAAGAAAGCAAGGGATACCTTTTATGCCCTGAGACAAAAATGCTGTTTTACTGAGGCATTCAGGCAAGGGACTACAGTGAACAGAAAGATTTCCCTTTTGGTTTAAATGTTGGGTTTGGGGTTTTTTTCACTTGGATCTTCTGCACTCTTCCACTCTTCCCATTCTCTATGCCTGAGTTTGTTGATTCCCAGGATTTGTCAACAGCTCAAGCTGAAACAATACCTTGTGGACGCATGTGGCTCTGAGCATGTCCATTTCCTGCAGTTGGGAAGAGAGAGTTTTTCTGAGGCTTTTGTGACTGGAGATATGGGGTGGAAAGTGCCAAAGAACCAAATGCAGTAAGTCACAAAAATTAAAAAGGAGGACTTGTTTGTCAGTCCCTGGTAAATACCTCAATATATTTTGGAGGTAACCAGCAGTTGCTTTGGATTACTGAGCTTTCCCAAAGTACCATCAAAGAAGCTGCCAAAGCTGCCTGTGCTTAGTGTAAGGACAGCACTTCTGGGCCTTTTGGTTTGAGTTATTTCAAAAAGTTGAACTCTGAAGTTACTCTTGCTCTTTACTCAAATGCATTTGACCAAATAAATGTAAGCACATCATCATCTGATTCTGTGGAAGACAGATAGGAAGATCCAGCTGCATTCGTTTTAGCCAGCTGGGAAAGTCTCCAACAGCCAGGGTGACTTCCCTGCGCTTTGCTCTTCCTTCTTCACATGAGTTTCTGTGAAATTTAACAGGACTACAGGACTGTATTCACGTATATGTATATATGTGTGTGTACATACATACATACATATATATATATATACACATTAATCTTATATACACTTTAAAATTAGTCCCATGTATGTGTGTAGAGGTATAACCTGTTATACAATCATAGGTTATATAGTAATATATAGTATAGGTTATATAGCAATCATGGTTAACCCTAATAAATATTAATAATGATCCACTGGTTGTACATAAACACAATATCAAGGCCACACATGCAAGAGGCTCCTTTACCCACCACTGTTAATGAAACTGCTATTTATAGAAAACATGTTTGTTTGTGTGCTCCTGGTAAAGATTGAGTAATGGATTCCTCAGGGTTACTTCAGGTTCACACACACAAAAAAATTTAAAGTGCTTACACAGCTGCACCTGGACTTCTTCCCTTGTATTTGGCAGCCAGGAGTTATCCTGGGCTCTGAAACAGCTTGTCTTGTTTAACATTAATGTTAAGCAATGTAAACAGCTAACAATATCCCATAGTTAGCTGTAATGCTAAGATACACATAGTACTGAGGAACCCTCACTCTCCTTATTTGCAAGGATAATTGAGCAGTTGTAGACAGGGATGTACAGGGCCATTGTTCGCCTGGTTTTCAGGTCACTGGAGTCCCACAGAAATAAGGAAGACTGACCATTGCCAGATCCATTTCAACAGGTCGAGGAAATCTCTAAGTCTCCATTACCCAAATCATGACTGAGCAGCGTCCATTTCCATGGACATCTCCCAGCCTGCAGCTGCTGCACAGGGGTGGATTGGCAAAGGGAAGGCAGATAATGGGGCAAACCCCACCACTTAACATCTCTGGGGACATGTGGGACCACAGACATACTTTCAGCTGATAATGAGAATGAGCATTACGCTGATCTAACGCTCTTTAGCAGACACTGTGTCCAGTTCACTCCTGGCTTGGATTGAATCACCATGGAGAAGCTGGTATTTCAGGCTGCTCTTTCCTCTCTTTTCTTTTGGCCTGCCCAACATTGTAATTTCACAGCTAAAACAACACTTCTGGGCTGACAGACACTTCACCCAGACTCTCACTGCAGCTCACAGCCAGCAAAAGCCACTGCTTCTTAGAAAGTTCAAGATTCTGAGCTATCGATTTTCACCAGTGTCACACAGGAGTGCTGACGTGTCCTTGCAGTGTTAATAACCCATCTGCAATGCAGCTGACCTTGTGGACAGCTGCAGACAGGGGACAAATAGCTGCCTCTTAAAGGTGAGGGGTCAGATTTAGGAACATGCTGAGAGCTGCAGGTGATGGTAGGCACTTTTCAGGAAAGACAGAAAATAAAGCCCACCCTTCTGAGACACCTGGTGTCCCCAGACATCCTGTGTTTCACTGATACAATCCTGTAGTGCCACACTGAGCTGCCCCAGGAGAAGGGACAAGCAGGGGGGGGTCCCCATCCAACAGACCCCTACCACACCAGGTACATCAAGGGGTGAGCCAGGACCAGGGGGTTCAACAAGAACAAAAGGAGGCCAGGCAGGGCTACCCCTATAAAGCAGCCAGGACAGGTGTCCTGGGCTGAGCTGTAACAGGGTCCTGGACCTTGGATAAGGTGGGGAGACTCCAAGGCAGGCTGGGCAGGGCAGTGAGGGCTTGTTTCTTTATATTGAGTGGCTGTTTGTACCAACTACTGCTTTACTTTGTATTTAAACTACAAATGCATTTGGGCACAGGCCAAAGTTATTCTCCCAGTTTGCAAATGGGTCTTGTAACAAAGCACTTCTGGTAACAGAAGGAACAAATGTTTTTTCTCTTAGTGAATCTGGCTTTAGAAAAAAAAAGATTTTTTTTTTCTTACAAACCTATCAGAAACATTAATTCTAAGGTTTCTCCTCCTCCTGAGTTCCATGCAGCCTGACAATTCCATGACGCCTGAGAAGCCAGACTAGATATGATAGCACCCCAATACTCAGCAAATCTCTAAACGTGATTAGGTTGGAGTACCCTGAAATGTCTTTGGGAGCTGATATCATCCCCTCCTCAGCAACCATTCACTAACCAACTACTTGCTCACACTGTTTATAGGTATTTCAAACAGCACTGATCTTAATGTTGATCTATAAAGGATTCCAGATGATAATCCCCCTCTATTGTGAAAAACAAATGTTGTCTTTTATCAGTATTTGCAGCTTGCCTTACCACGTATTTGAAGAAGTCTGTGACATGTTAGGGAAACTCTCACAGGCCTAGAAGATTTCAGGCAGAATCCCAGTCTGTAATTCCCCCTTATCACAAAACAACACACAAGATATGAACAGCCTGAACCAAGTGCATTGACTCACTAGTCACTAATTCCTGGTGAGAAAGAGAAAGCTTCTCCCTTCCATGAACAGAGCAGAAATATGAATTATTAGCTTTCAGACCACAAACCCATCAAATTAGTCATCTGTGAACATCAGTGATAGATAGATAGATAGATAGATAGATAGATAGATAGATAGATAGATAGATAGATAGATAGATAGATAGATAGATA
>VZUI01017145.1:0-21604 GCA_013401135.1 Cettia cetti
GAGTTAAAAAAAGCACAACCCCCATCTCTACTTTATTACAATCTAAGAATATTCATTTATAACATTTCTCAAATTCTATTAATAAAAGAACGTACCATACAACCTTCACATATTACACATAAAGCAATCATCTTACTATATGCGAAAAGCCAACTCCAAAACATGCATTTATAACAACAGGAACGTCTAATGTCGGCTTCTAGCTAGGGGGAGGTCTGGCCGGTCCAGGTCTATGGAAGTTACAGTGAGGGACCAAAGAATCTCTGTTGGCGTCCTGGCGTTCCTCTCTGCTCTGCCGGCTTGTGGGTGTCACTTGTAGTTCGGGGTGCTACATTGGCTCGTTTTTTAGGGTTTTATTTCTTTTTCCACGGAGTTTTCCCAAATTTGCATGAATTCCTGGTGAATCTTGGGAGCAGTAGCTGTGTGCCCGACAACGCAAAGGAGAAGGAGGGGTACACTGGAACTGAGGTAGGAATTAACAACTGAATGACCTGGGCTAGCAGGGCTAGGTGAGCAATCGGAATAATTAACATTTGTAAAGGCTTTTATTAACAACACACAAACTTGATGCTAGAGGGAAAAAAACCCTTTCTGGGTGAATTTTATTCCTTACAATATTTAATATTACGTAATAGTAATCTTTAATATTCTTATTTATATTAGAAGAATGACAAGTCACTTATATCAAGTTTTTTCTTTAGAGAACTAGAAAAAAGGTTTTAAGGTGTTGAGTTCTGCCCAGATTATTTTTCTCATGAAAGATCAATGAGATTTTTGAGAGGAGAGTTTAATTCAAAGCACTCAGACATAGTTAGGCTTCTGTTCTAATTCATAGTCTTTATTTTTAACTTCAATAAGAACAGATTTAAAACATTCTGTCCAAAAAGTAAAAAAAAGCTAAATAAAAACATAAACATTATCTAGTCAAGATAAAAATGTTTAAAATATATATTCTCAAAACTACTTCCTCTACAGTACATGAAAATCCGTCATGTTCTTGAGCTGTTGTTCCTCCTACTGCCTTTTCCATCTATATATATCGATTTTATAACTGAGTTTATTCCAGTTCTATTGCATTTCACACTGTTAAATTCTATCACTTAGACGCTCTCTTTGAAATAAATTAAGAAAGAGTATATTCACTCCCATGTGAAAGGACAGGTTTGATTTTCACAAAACATAGGACAAGGATTCTAAGAACAATTCTCAGTCTAATTGCTTAAATCTTTGTGTGCCAAAAGTTCAATTGAAAAACAAAAATCCTAAATGAACCCAATTCTGTTTCAGTAAAACTGAACTGTACCAATTTCATCCCAGTGTTCTCCCAAAATATCTTTAAAAGCTCCCAAAAGCTACAAATGCAGTCAAGTAGTTGTCGACCTTTCACAAATCTTCATTCCAACTATCCAGCTGTTTTGTAGCTGTACATTTGCATCATTTTTTAACCTATTCTTTGGCATCCCCAATCCCTCCAGTGGTTATTGCAAAAGTGGCTTCGTTTTCTGGCATCTCAGGGCTGGGAGAAAAAGAAACAAGAAACTTGTGGGTTTCTCCATGTAAAATGCAGTTGTGAAATAGTCTCCAAAATGCTGTAGGTGTGAGCAGCCTGGAATACACCAGTGCCTTTAACCTGTGTGCAAACTGTAGAATGTGCTAAATATCATCAGGATCAGAAAATGTGAAATTATCGTGTCAGGAAAAGTTAGGAATTTAACATGTCCAGAATTTTTCTGCCAAGGGAAGACCAGTCCTACCAAAGTATTTGATGGTCTTCACTAAGAGCTGAGCATCTAGTAGGATCTATGATGAAACATTATGTTCTTTAATGTATGCAATATGCAAAACAACTTTAATTAGTTGTTTAATCTGTTAATTGGTTTGTCCTTTCAGATTTTCTCCCAACGTACCATCCAGAAAGTTTCAATACTTTGAACTTTATCACCTTTCCTCCTTTGAAGGAAAGGTGGTTTACCTGTCATAGATCTTTGCAATACGCAGCTCCCCTCTCCCTTTCCTCAAACTGATCCTGGTAGTTGAAGCATGAGCAAGGATATGGCCCCCAACGGGCTTTTTTGGGTCTGCCTGAAAGCTGAATTAGCAAGAAAATTGTGGTGATTCACTGTGCAAATTCCAGAGGTTAATACTGTGGTTAACTGTCAGACTGAGCCCTATTCAACTCAGTAATCAATAATCAATAGGGAAATACATTAGAAACCTGACTTTAGCATGCTTGTCTCAAGATAATATGTTCAAATGTTCAATGCTGGCAATCATTTTCCTGTCATTAAATTCAAGAGGCTCAAGAAATACACACCATAAATTTCACATATAAGCTTCTCCAAAGCAAAACGTGGTGCCTTTTCCATACTTTTTATACCTCTTTGTTTTTCTTTGTTTACATCACAGTGAAATCATACCACTGTAACAGGCAGCAAATAAACGTAAAAAAGCTAATTCCAGAAACTGAGAGAAACTTCCACATGTCATTTACTTAGGATTCCTAATACCATAGGGAACAATGACCAATCTGATTTTTCATTTCAGTGCCTCTTGCTCCTTACAATCTCAATTCTCATTTATGTTAACTATGTAATACAAAATACAGGAAATTTTTTGAAAAGAGTGAGAAAAAGTATCTTACGTCATAGTTGCGCCTGGGTCAGCAGTCATCTGGTTGGTCACAAACACGGCCACATTATATTCTGCAAGAGAAAACATTGCAAAGGAGGTAGACTTCATCCAATTAGAATTTCAAAATATTCTCTCATCCATGGTAAAACAAAGTTTCTGCTGAAGCACTTCAAATTTCAAATGAATGAGAAGAAAATATTCTTTATGACGGATGGCTGCAGTTAATCAGGACACAGCCTAGATTTACTCCTGTGTAGCTTCAGCTGTAATATGCCAAAAATGAGCACTTTTCAGAATTCCAGTGAACAAGTCTTTCTCAGTTTCCATCTATTCTCGGTTGGCTCCCTGCCCTCAGCTCCTTCTCCTTCCCTTTCTGTTTGCCTTTTTATTTTTTTACTTCATTATAAAAGTGTTTATTCATTCCTCATCATTTCTGAGACATTCCAAAGAAAAGGAACTCTATTCATCCTGTCATCATCACTGAAAGCATTGCAAAGTACTGAGGAGGTGGCAAGATGCATGGCTTTTTTATTTTTCTACGCCTTCATCCTGTTTCTTCTTTCATTTTTATTTAGACTGTTGAAATTTGGGGAAGACAGCTACTCTTACTGAGTATTTGTCCAGATCTACAACCTATTATCTCATTTAGCGCTTGACAGTATTTCTAGAAAAACTCTACATGTTGGAAAGTCCAGAGGTATTCTCAATCTGTCATCTTGAAATAATACACTATCAGTTTGATCTTTTTGGTAACTAACAGAGGTGTAAAGTGATCCCTGGGCCACTGCCTGACTGATAATACACTTGGACTACTCGGTGGTTGTGCTACCAACAGCTACTGGTAGTGACTCCAGCCCATGTTTTCTGAATCTTGCAATGTTTCCCATACCTTCCGATATTTTTTGGAGCCTTGATAACATCTGAGCTAGTTTCTGTTGTCGTTCGGCCAACTCTCCGCGACCACTGAAATCCACACGGAAAAGTGCCATTATGGAGTCAATGATCTGCATTGTAATCATGCTAGATAAGTAAATATAGTGAAAGAAAACAGGAACACTTATTCTGAAAACAGAAAGCATTCAGAAAAAAAAGTCTTGTACCAGTAACTTGAAGATACCAGCTTCCTCATGGAACTTGGCTGCAACATAGTCAAGCAATTCCATCTGATGTTCGCCTAGTGGGAGGCAGAGTTGCCAAGAGAAATAAGGACCAGAAAGAACTCTGAAGGAACAAAAGCCTGAACTTTAAAATTCCACTTTAAATGTCTGCACTGTTTATATTTTCATTGCCAGCAGTTTTAAATCCAGTGCCCAGTAACAATCTACTTTGCAGGTTCCAGTTTCCTCTCACCCGTCTCACAAAACTTCTTTGTGAAAAACTTCACTCTGCGGGAAGACAACTTTTTGTTGCGTAAAGAACTGAAAAGCAGTATATACATTTTAATTTAAAGTTGAATTAAATGACACACAGAAAATGTTTTAATCATATTATTTATGTTTATATTGCACTCTTAAAGAAGTCCTATTTCAAAATTTCATCAAGTTTTAAAATGGTGTCTTGTGACACAGAGTATGTTAAGCTGTTAATAACCTGAGAAGTGTTAATAAACTGAGAACTGTTAAAATGGGTACCTGAGAGAGAAAATCATGCCAATTTCAATAATGGACTTACTGGTATATGCACGTGCATACAGAACATTGTCAAGTACTGCCTCATGGTCAACATTGAAGCGATCAGCAATGTCACGCAGGCGGTCTGGTCGGCTGGCATTAGTCAGAGTTAAGGATTTCTCCTTGTGCAAACCATGCTATGAAAATAATAAAACTCCTTTCCAAAATATGACTATGGGAGGGAAAAAGAAGAAGAATATTTATTTTAGTCCTAGAGAAGACTGACTTTTTGTCTTCAGGCTGTCCCGCATACCCTAAAGATAGTTTAGGGCTCACAATGAAAATTGTTTGTGTTTAGGGTTTGAGGCAGGGGGGTTGACATATGGATATCTGTGCTCTAGGAATTTGGCTGTGAGCAAAATCTGTTTATACACAGTCTACTGCAAATGTGAAGTGTTAAAAATAGTGTTTAGTACTTACATAAATTTATCATGAATAAAAAAGCTGCCATAACCTGTAGGAGGTCTGCTATAGCTCAAAAAGCCAAAAATCCCAAAACCAACCAAACAAACAAAACAAACAACCCCTAACAAACAAACAAAATCCACCAGATACAATAAAATCCAATTCCTAACTAATTTTTTCAGGTTGGATTACATCAAATGACAGAAGAAAAACTCATTTCCTTGTGGGCCGCTCCACACTGTGCTCTCCAGGATTTCTATGCCAGTCATAATGTTTTACATGTATGAAGGTATCAGGAGGCTTCTACTTCCTTATAACAAAATAAACTAACTTTCCAGTTCATCACACCTGTAGCTTTTAACTGTCAAAAAGATACAAAGTGTTTTCAGTATCAATGAAGATAATCTTTCCACCTGTGTAGCCATTTGGTCCTGGGAGCTGAGCTGTCACTACAGAGAATCAGAAGATTAAAATGAAAAAGCAGGAAAAATATTTTCTTACTCCATCTATTATTATTTTTTAAATAAAATACAACTGTTTATCCATATCAGAAAGAACTGTCAGCTTTAATCAATGTGAAAATCAGGAGTATTTTGTCTTACTGCCATCTTGAGAATAAGCTCAAGCCGCTTTTCTCAATTGCAGATCAGATGAGATTTAATTAATGGTGTCAAAACTGTTTTAATCAGTACCATCACTAAATCTGTGTATTTTAGGGTTATTATTAGTAAGTTCTTACACCCAAAACCTCGTCTTAATCTCTGCCCAAATTAATTCTACTGGCTTAGTAGGCGCTTTTTCCAGGTGTAACACATATGATCAAAAATTCTTTGGATATTAATTTTTCCTGATGCAAGTAGTTGCTGATTGTGGGTTTAGTCTCTTTGGAGTTAATAAGCTAAAATAATCAATCCAATTGTAATCATTCACTGCTGACCATTACACTGTACTAACCAGAAGAGGCGTTATTTTTCCAGAATATGCCATATTTCACTTTACAATATAGGGGGTTCATTTAAGAGATTTTGCCTACCCAGTGTCTGGTAATTCCAGCAGCAATAATAGCTATATAAGTTATTGTTTACTACTTTTTACACATTGAGAGGTATCTCTGGGAAATCAGAGTCCTGCTGCTTTTGGCACTGCCCAAATATGGTGACTGCCAAAGTGTTTATCCAGTCACTGACAGCCAGTAGTACCCTTTCAGTGCCGTTTCAGAATGTAATATTCAGCAAAACCTCTTGAAACCAGGACAGTCAAAGAGTTGCTGAGAAAAAAAATTTGCCTCTGCCCTTTTCTGAGCAGTGCCCCATCTACATGTGACCCACATTTGTGCTCTTGTTTTCCAGATGGTGCTTTTCACTGGTTTATCTAAGACAGCCCATTATCTTCACTCTGCTTATGGCAAAACTTTCATGGATGTGAGCAGTACTAAAAAGTAAGAGCTCTCTACTCAAATACAGTTTGTGGAAGAGTCTGTTTCACTGTATTTGTAGAAATAAAAGATTCTGACTTGTCTCTATGTCTGATACATTTGTAAACAATGGATTCACTGAGAACACACTCTTTTAAGGTATACGTACCACAAAGGGTGTGAGATAGCTGGGTTTTACCTGTCCGGAACTCTGTTAAATAAAGAAAAGGGAAAAAAAGAACCAGAGTTTCTTTTTCCAAGTTTGACATATTCAGGAATTACTGCAGTTAGAAACTCTTACAAAATTCACCTCAATCTCTACTTTTTAAAATCAGTTAACCTCAGTTTCTAAATCATAATCCATGCAGGAGAAATGTGTTACATAAAAAGCAGAATCTGAAATGCTTTAATTTGATCGTGCTTGACTGCTGAAGTCATTCTCTCGTGTATAGAAGTTAAAACCACATGGCACCTATGGAAGAGTGGTAACGGGGAAGAAATGATCGATTCCATTAACCTAGCCTTGTTTCATTTCCGGTAAAATGATGGAGAAGCTTACGAGTTTATTAATCTCATTCTACCAAATCACATTAGTCTCCAGTTTATCCTTTCTAAAGAGAAGAGTACTGTGTTTTATGAATTCCCATTGCTGAAGTGTCAAGCACCAACTAATTAGGTGTACTGTAATAGTAGCTTAATTGTAATTTCAAAATCTTACATAAAATGCAATGTACCTGAAGTGTGAATAACTAAAATACCTTTTGTGACAATTTTGTTACTGAAAAGGAGTACACTGCATCGGGGAGAACTTTAATATGTTAGTAATAGTCTTAATAATGCTATGTTGTACTGAATCAGCATGCCCAGTAATGATTGCTCAGCTCAAACTTAGTCTGCAAGCAAATGAAGAGGAAAAATGGGAAAACATCAAGAAAAGTGGATTATTTCTTCTTGCACTCATGCAAATACTCATCTTTGTAACTACAGTGTGGTAAATTTGATAGAAGTATTTCAAATTGAATTAAAATCTAAATTAAGTTGCAATTCTTTGTTTGGTAATGCTCATTTAATGTGGTTCTCTCACCTCCAAAGGCCTCAGTGATTGCCATGCTTTCAATCCCACCACCCAGAAGTTTACTGCAGAAAGGGAGAGGATTATGATATAGTTAAACCCAAAAAATCATAAGAGGAAAGTAAAAAAGAGATATTTTTACTACTTTAAGGAAGTCATTTCTGCCCTAAAGCCCCTCACTTGATGCATTAAGTACAGGTCACTAAGTGATCAACTCATAAAGAATTAACTGTGTCTTTACCTCCCTTTTTGTGTGCAAGGGAAAGATTTATAGAAATTATTACTGGAAAGAAAGGAGAGGAAATAACCTTTGACATAATAATATTTGACAATAACATTCCATAAAAATATCTCAAGAGATTACTTGGAGACTTGTAATTTTGACCTGAAACATGCAGATTATTTTGGTAGGTGAAAAAATGATACTTTCAAGATTTCTGGATCCCAGCTATTTATTTACAGTGACTGTACGAAGTCCAGTTTCCCCTCAGAAAAGGAGTTGGTTTTGGTTCTTATTGATGTAGGCTTCTTTAAGTCAGCACTAACTCCAAATTCAAGGTGATGTATGTGTCCTAGCTGAGTATTTATTTCCTTATATTTCTGTGTCTCGTTAAAAATAAGATGATTATTGGGAACATTTGGATGAAGGAAGGATATAAGAGATAAGCTTACTCAAATTCCTGGCTGCCAGTGGAAATATGAAATACCATCTTCCGTTTTTCACTGTACTCAAAGGCAGTGAGGAAGCCTGGTTCCTAGGGAAGACCAAAGAGAATGTGAGAGGTTTATTTTAGCTTTAACCTGAAGTTAGAAGTGCAATACCCCACATAAGTATCTTCTTTCCCCTCTAGCCTCATTCCCATGGGTTGGGTATAAAAAGCACCACAGCATCTGTCTTGTTGTGGAGTATAAATTATTATGCCTTAGAGTAACAGGCAGAATAATTTTCAAAATTACTTTGATGATGCAGTGGGAAATCTGCTGAGAGAAGTGTTGCACAGCTTTTTGGAGAGGCTAATGTAAATTCAAACTCTCAGGAAAGTGACTGGCTTACAACAAGTTTGTTTGCAGCTTCTTTAATTTTGTCCACTTTGGCCTCTGAGAGCCCCTTCACATTGCACAGTGCCCGTCTTGTGGTCATCTGGATTCCTTTGATTGTGCAAATTCCAACTGCCTTCAGCTTTTTAATATCTGCTACATTCTGCAAAGAAATTTCCCTTCTGTGAGTACTCAGGACAGTTAACAACTAGAAGGTGAAGTAAACCTTTGCAACATATTTTAAGTTTATGTTCATATGCATGTGTTTTCACCAATAAAGAAACAGATTTACAGTAAACTCTTCATTGTGTAGTTTGTGACACCAACAAAAAAAAAAATTGAGTAGCATTGGTGTGAGAGATCATGGTGCAGAGAGCAGCTCCTGGTGGTTTTGAGAGAAAGGATTCTGGGTATTTACTTCTCCCCTTTCAGTGTCAAATTTTCTAGATCAAAGCTGATAGTACAGAATTATTTCAGATAGTGTGGACCTAGGACACCCTATAACACTCAGTCTGTCCTTGGTCCCCTTGGCACAGATAATCTGCAAACCAGATAATCTGGTGGTGGATAGCTGGGAGCTGATTCACAAGGATCATTGGAAACTGCTGTGCTGTTTCTGCATGTCCAGTTTAAAACACATGTATCCTGCATGTCCTGAATGATGCTTTGGGCTGGAGTGAGCTACTAGTTTTTCATAAACTGGGAACAGCACAGCTTCAGACAGCACCCTACTGACATATTTTGCCTTCCTGCACCTCATTTTATGATTCTGACATCACTGGAAATATAAAAGCAAGAACAGATTACTCACAAGAAAACATACTAGTTGAAAGGTGTGAGATAATACATCAATTTACCATTTCTGGCCAAGATTTTTCTTTGAAAAAAACAATGAACTAGACATATCATCTATCTATCTAGAGTGCGTGCGTACAGAGAGCATGACAAGGGAGGGGGACTGTGTGAGAAACTAGTTATGTTTATTTGGAAGCTTATTTCTCATCCTGTGATACATGTGTGACACTCAGCAGAGGCTGAGGGGTAACAGCACCTTGAATCCTACCACACACTCTTGGTCAGCGAACCACAGTCTCAGTTGTTCTAATCTGATTCTCTTTCTGGGCACTGTGGCAGATCCGGTAAATGTTTTTTCTCTCTACTACTTGGAAAAAAATTCTAAATGCACAAAAGTTATTTCTTCAGGTAAATGAATTTAACAGACATGGGTCTTCATATGTTTGCACAAAGCTTTTAGCTGGCATGGCTGAGAACAAAAACTTCCTCTGAAGTGTGGAAATAACCACTTGGAAGAAAGAAAAAATAATGGAAAGCAGCAGAAAACCTTTACAACCCCCAGAAGAACAGCCTAAGTCATTATTATTAGTTTTCAAACTCTTTCATCAATTTGTATTGTTCTGTGAATGCCATGCCTTGTTTCATACTGACAGGGTATTACAGCTCCCTTCCAGCTCAGGTCACCCTCTTTGATCAACTTGTTAAATTTTTAAAGCAATAATTTGTTTATTTTTCCTATGTTGCTCCATAGTCTGAGCTCCCAACCATGTGATCCTTCTTCAGAACTATCTTTAAAACTGCCGAATGAGCTGCCAATAAAAAAAAAAAAGCCAACAACTGCACTGCTGACATGGTCAACCTAGTAACTACAGCGCTGACTAATGATGAGTCATTGTGGCATGTCCTTCCCATCTTTATCTGTCTGTAGTAACTTTTATTAGAGTTAAATCTCACATTATTTCAGGCAAACCCAACTTTTTATTCTGCTTCTGTAAGTCTGAATATAACAGGATTCCAATCCATGAGCCAGCCTTGTAGCAATGTATCTGCACAACTTAGGCCATTCTGTGTACCAGCCAAACAGTTTATAGATAACAAGCCACCTGCAGTCTTGTTTTCAAGGTTCTCAGGGACTCATCAAGGTTACTGAGAAAACAACAGGATGGAAAACAAGAGAGAAAGCCTGAGAAACTGTGGACAAAGAATGCAAAACTTAGATACAGAACACAGAACATGGTGATGGACACTGGGACCAACCAGGTGACCAGAAGGAACTGTGCCCGCCTTGGGAACCAGTGACTTAGCCAATCAAGAGAGACCTGTAGGAGTGGACAGTAGTGCTAGAAAACTATAACTGAGGTTTAATGTAAACAATAAAGTGGCTTCTGTTGAAAATCATATTGGTTCTATTATTCAGTTGCCCATTCTCCCTGCCGCACAGCCTCCTAGATAAATGTATAATAATTGTAATTCAAATAAATAGGTGATGTTTATGTGATGATGGTAACAATGATAGGAATTCACATTTGATGAAGAAAACTAAAACTAACTTATTCCCTAGCTACTAATATTTTCCTCATTCCTACTCTACCCCCTACACCAGCATGCTGAAAATAGTATAGTAACAATTGTCACAGTGTAATTTCACAGGCACCAAAAATGCAGGAGTAATTACAAAGATTGGCAGGAACAGGAAATAATCTATCACACAGTTTTCAAATAAATTAGCAAGCAGTTGGTTTTTCAAGAGTGCTAGGTGCTAAATACTTTGAGTATCTTGAGACTTTATTTAGGAGTCTGATGTGAATGAGATTTTCTAAAAATCTGTCTTATCACCAAAGGCAAAATTTATCTCCACTGACTGAGTTAGAACTTATTGCAAGGAGGAATTTCAGTTATTTGCATCAATGTGTATACAGTTTTGGAAACAACCTTACAGTAGCTTTTAAGGGACAATTCTGTATGATCAAGTGATTGCTAATACTTACAATTCCATGCTTCTGAAGCAGGTCAATATCCTGAAAAAAGGATTCCTAAACAAAATAGCAGAAAAAAAATAGATGTTGCTTTTTCTTGTTATTACAAGTATCTTGCTATGTCACTGTTTCAGATTTGTAAACATTTATTGATTTTTTCCAAAAAATACGTAATTTGTTGGACAACTGAAATAAGCAAAGCCATAGTGAGCCAAAAAGGCCTACACATTTCCTGTCATCTTCTCCATAAAGTGTATCTTCACAGGCAATTAATCCTCTGCTGTGCTAATAAAACTTGTGTTATCATCATCATCTGCAGATTTTCTGCCATAGTTTCTCACTCTTTTTGTGCTGATGAGCAATCCTCGGAAGCAGAAAATTAACTTATGGTTCCCTTGCATTTAATATAGAAGTGTAAAATATGATGAAATAACAATAATTCCATTTAAAACTGTGCACAGCTTTTGAAAGGTTAGTGAAGATTACTTGAAGAACCAGGCTGTACAGGGACTAGGGGAATGAGATTTTCTTGGTAGTAGACTGGAACAAGATTTCAAATGCATTGAACTCCCTAATGGTTTTTGGGGACCTCCTGTCCCTCTATAGGTTTCATAACACTAACAAGATACCTTCAAACGTTTGTTTGACATAGTTTTCAATTAATCACAAATTTACCTCATCATCCTGGTATCCTGGTTCTTCTTGGACTACTTGATCCTCCATGGCTTTCATCATGAAAAAGCATGCAATAAAGTATTGATCACTAGCGGGAAATGCAAATGAAGACAGTCATGGGGAAGAAATAAATGAGTAAATGTCTGTAAAAGGAATTTTAAGAAGTCCTTGAACTACTGAAACATGTCAGTATGACATCATATATGGATTTAAATTTGAATTCTGCTTCCAGCTCTTCATTATCTGACCTACCAGGCCAAAAGGAGAAAATCTATGGCTTTACACCCAGATGAGCCAGTTTGGCTAGAAAGGGCTTCATAGGTATTAGCAAAAGAGATCTCATTCCCTTGTGAGAATCTTGGGTCAGAGATGAGTTTTGGAGGTGGGAACATTTAAAATTAATTATCACTAATGGAATTTATTCTGTTAAGAATGCTAAAGGCAGTTGTGTTTTTATGACAAGAGTCAGTATAGCTGCAGACAGAATGGGTAATGAAAAGGCAATGCAACAGCTCAGCCTCTCCATCTTTATGTGACAGAAAACCCACAAAACAGTGCTGAGAAGGCTACAGCTCCTTAGTGATGTATCTTGAGAACAGATTAGTGAAACTGTTTTTGTTTTGAAGTTCTTGCTGAGGTTCAAAATGCCCAATAAATGCTGAAGACATACAGGTAATGGCTGTAGGAGTATGTTTGCACAGAGAGAACAAAAGAAGGGTAATAAAAATCTGGAACTTTTATTATGCAAATCCATATACACAGAGCTTATTTCATGTTTTTTCATGGTTAACTTGCCATGTCTGTACTCCACCACAGCTTCATTGCCTTCTCTATGTGATGTCCTATAAGCAAGGCCTAGAACTGGAATAGGTAGTTAATGATAGCATAGTTAAACAAGCAAAGTGTGACTTCCTAAAATTTTATTGCAAGCTTTGCAATTTTATTGCAAATTTTATTTATATGCAAGACTAGTGAATACAAAGTAGTTCCTTAGAAATATGATCTTATAACCAAACTACTCTATCATTTTTTTGTTTTGTAAATGGGTTAAGTTGCTTCTGTTTAAATTGTGAGCTTACCTTTGGTGTTCTAGCTATGGATAATCAAAAGTTTTGTAGACCACCATATATTTACTTGCTCATTTGTTAACAAAATTCACAAACTATAAGATGGGCTATATCTAACAGAGGTTGGGATAGTTTAGGCTAAATATTTGCAAAAAGCCTTGTTTTCAGCTTCTAAATGGATACTAATTTGCTTGCATGAATCTTGTGTATATAGAGGCTGGGAAAGAAAGGAACAGGATATCAGAATTTCAGAATTATCTTATTCTGTTAGTATTTAATGGAAATACTCTTATAAAACCAGTTGATTCTGATAGTATCATGATATATTTCATTTCTATCTCAGAACCCTGACAATTATGGAGTGACAAATCACACCTTCACATAATTACAGCAGAACATTAATTTTAAAATACTTTGGGAGATTTGAAAATTCCCCTAGCTTCAAATACCAAAGGAATAAAAATAAGCAATGAAAGAGGCACTAAAACTATATTACAATCTCCTTCATTAAAAACGTCCTCACAAAATGCACATAATTCTGCACTTCAACCACTGCTGAGCAGGTTATGGGATTGTTCTCCTACTCCCCATCCTTAGGCAATTGGCATCTCATAGCAGAAAAACGAGGCAGACCCAGACCTGTGCCTTCCTGCAGGCTATAAGGGAAAATGGAGAAATTTTACCTCGCACTGTTAAATACTTTAGGTACGAAAAAAATCCTCCTGCTCTGTGGAGTGTTGTCCTGTTGCTGGTGTGTTGGCACACCTGAAGGATTCCGGTCACCACTGCCTGCACTGAAGCAGATAAAAGGGTGAAAGTCTGAGACAACACAGCATGAAAATCCATGAAAAACCATCAACAATCTTGCGCCACCTCAAGTACTCAAGGGTGAGTAAGACCTGGATACCGCGGTGTCCTTCCAGCCAGGGACCCGCTCTCTGCAATTTCCTCCCAGGCTTGGGTTGGCAGAAAATGGCAGCAGAGTTCGGCTCCCTGGGCCGGGGATAGAGGGCGATCCGACCTGCCCCAAGGGGCTCCACAGCGGGACCTCACATCAGTTGTCTCAGAGGAAAATAACTGATTAATAGTCATCAACACAGAGATTTATTTGGCTTTTCTTTGCCAGCTGCCTCCTCATGAGATGTACATTTCTGTTCCCAAGGGGTTCCAAGAGAAACCGCTGAATTTCCCTCACCCCGCGGAGCACCGTAATTCCCTATCAAAATTAGAATAGAAATTAAATCCTCAGCTCATGCCCGGGCAGCTCCGGGGGAGAGGGTGGGTGCGGTACCCTGGGCGAACGTTCCGAGCTCGCCACAGCCGCCCGCCTTCCTGCTCCTGAGGGCACGGCCCGCCGCCTTCCCGCCGGCGGCGCTGGGCGGGGTCGTGGGGGGCGCCATGAGGGCGGGCGCGGGCTCCCGGCGGAGCCGGGTATTACGGCTTCCCTCACCCCCGTTCCGCGCTGAAAGGCGCCTCAATCACCGTCTTCCATCACTCCATCGTCCATGGTTTATCAACTATTGTACTCGCCATTTCCCAGAAATATCGCATTGCCCTTACTCTGCAGCTGGAAAAGGCAGCGTTAGTTAAAACCGCGTTGGTTTGGAAGGCATTTAGTCCAACGCAGCTCTGCCTTTTTTTTTTTTTTTCCAGGGTGCCACTCACGCATGTTCCTCAACAAGGCACACACGGCGTTTTTGGATCGGATGGCCAAAACCTGTTAGAAAGCTGGAAGAGAATGACTTGCCTGGAGTCACAGGACAAGAAAATGATGCTGAGTCATACACATGACTTAATCTGCCATTTTAGAAGGATGGGAAAGGTGCTTTTTAGGATATGAATGCAAGACATCTGCAGTCTTCTTGGAGACAGTATTTGGAAAGCAGTCGCCCGTTTTAGCTCGCCTCTGGTAGCACAGTTGGTACGGGACTGCATGTCAAAGAGACATCACATCTCCTGTGAGCAGGAGGAATTCCTGGCTGCCGCTTGTGTGGGTTTGGAATGGCAGAAGGGATTGGAGCAGTATCTCAGCCTGTTTCAAGGGGCTCGTGAAAAGTTCCCCACTCTGTGCCCGTGGGAGGTTAGTGGCACCTTGTCCAAGCCATTTCTTAGCCAAGTCAGGAAACCAAGCAACAAAACCCATGGCCCTGTGCCATCATCAGCACACCATGGAAGTACTTGCAGGGTCCCCATTCAAAACATCAAGCAATTTCTGTAAGTACCAAAAGTCCAATTCTGGGAGCCCAAGCTTTGTCTATATAGAGGAAGTGACTGGCACAGCTTTTGAAAACCGCATTATTCTGCAAGAGCTATTCCAGAAGAGCACTTAGGCAGACAGCCCTTTAAAGGCGAATTCCTTTACAAAGTTTATTCCAGAACAGAATGCACATGCAGAGGGTGACCCTTCTGGTGCTGCTGAGCAGCTCTGCAGCAGATAATACCACACTCAGTAAACAAGCTTCCCTTCATTATCCTTTTAGTTTGTAAAATGGTCAATGGTCAATGAATGCACAGAATCTTAAGACAATTTCCTACTCCAAAGAGCTACTTTGGGCAATAAATTGCATTCTTCAACTTCATAACATTGTGTGATTGTTAATTGCTCATTCGGTTTCCAGCTCGTATTGTATAATAACCCCATAGAGCCTATCCTGTTGGACATTGGCCCAAGTGGGTAGAGTCATCCCTCAGTCTTCTCCTTCCACTCTACAGGTCCTGCTGCTGACCAGTGCATCTCTATCCCTGAGGGATGTACTGGAATGAGACACACCACTGTGATACACATTTCCTCTCATTTGGGGTCTTGTACCTGTTTGGACAAGAACCAAGTCAAACCATTACCATAAAATATTAAGTATCCAGTTGATTTTTCTTTTATCCTCACAAACTTTATCCATGGGTGGAACAGGGTAATCATGAGGGATTTTGTTGTTGTTGGGGTTTTGTTTTCTATCTCTGGTGAGAACTAAGATGAAGTACAAAAGCTCTGTGCATACAATGGGTCCCAGGGTAGGACTGGCAAAATATCAGATCAGCCAAGCTTTGTAATTCAGACTGAAATAACAGGAGGGCTCTATTGTTAAAATGGAATTACTGAAAATGGAATTACTGGAAGGAATAGAGATCGTACTGGGAGACTGAGTTACATCTCTGTCGCAGTCTTGAGATCCTTAGGCGAAGCCTTGACCAAAGTACCCAATGCTGCAGTATTGGGAGTGATCCTGCATTTAAAGGACACAGATTTTACTGCCTCTAATTTATTTTGAGTTAATCACTAAGGATATGTAATAGGATTAGAGATCTTCCTTCTATCTATCAAGATGTCCTGTCCAGATCATGATTCAGCATTGCAGCTATGGAGGAAGTGATGAGTTAGAGGGCTGTGCCCATTGATATTAAAGAGATGACAAGTCAGGAACACAACAGATTGCATATGACTGGAAAAGAAGATAACAGTAGTATCAAAACACCAACTAGACAATTCAGGAACGGGTATTTTTCTAAATGATAAATAATCTGTATGTCAGCTATACAAACACAGTAAGTGATAGCAGTCCAAGCACCACAAGATTCACTATTTTAATAGGTGATTTTGAAATTAGAAATTATTTATATATATAATTAAGAATGACATCATAATTTTTTTAAAAAAGATTTTTAAAAATTAAATTTTTTTTTTAAATTTGGAATGGCAAACTGGAAAAAACAAGGCCACTTTCAAACTTTGCAAAACCTAAACCGAGTTAGAGAATATATGGAAACATGCATCAGTATATCACATGTGATCTATCAAAAAGACAAAGGAGATAAGAAAAACTGTCCATTTTGAGAATGCACAAGGAATTTTTTAATTAAGATTAAAAACCCCCTAACTAGTAATAGAGAACAATAGGACTGAAAGGGACATCAAGAGATTATCTATCTCATAGCAGAGTCAGATGTTCATTTGGCTGGGGAGGCTGTGAATTTTCTTTTATCTTTTGAAAAAGAACTAGGCAATTTCAGTGCTTGCCTATCCTTGCCATTACCCTTGTTGTCTACCCTTGACTGTGCCATTCAATGTTATCTGTAAAAAATGTGCAATATTTGAGCTAACTTCTACTTTTAAAAGTTCCGGTAACTGGGACTCTAATTCTTGCATGTTTTTTTACTACCCCAAAAGAGAAAAAAAAGCCAGCATAAGCAGTTCTTTAAAAAATGCCCAAACATGATGAATTATGTGATAGTCTGTACAGCTTGCTCTTACCTGCTTATGACCTTTGGGGCTGAAACATGCAGCCCTGGAATATGGTATTGCCATTCTCAGTAATTTGTTATAAGCTTTGTACTGAATGTGCAAGGCCTCATGACTGAGATTTGTCAGGTTTGCTTTGTTTGAGCTTCTCTTAACCCTTCTGTGTCTTTTCTTTGATTAGCTGTGACAGCAGTTTCCATAATTAACCAGCTATATTGCTAATTTGTTTTACTTCTGTTTATCTGTGTGTGGTACAATCATGATTTTATATAAATAAAAGTAACAAACAGTTATTCTGTGTAGAAAAAGAGACTTATGACTAGCACAACAATGCAGTGCAGAGAAATGCAGGCCTGGAGCAATAGCAGAAGACTCAAGAATTGGGGGCATGAGATTTGCTAAGGAACAGAGGGGGATAAAGGTAAGGCAAGACATGGGCTTGGCACGGCTGGCCTGATGGCTGTGAACAACTCACCAGTGATCAGTCAAAGAAAAGCTGGCCTGGAGCTGGATTTAGGGGTAACAAAGAGAGAGGCGAAAAAAAAGTAATATTCATAATAGACACTAGATATCATAAAATCAGATGTAGTGTGGTGCTGCCGGGTATAGATGCAGCACTGTTCCAGCCCTGCCAGGATCACCTTGCCATACAATTTCCAGCCCCGGTGTTCCTGGAGCTGTAGGCTCTTTGACTCTCTCAGCCCTAAACCTAACCCTAACCACTACCCCTACCCCTGACCTTTTGAGCACATTTCTAACCTATGCTAATAGATATTTTTTTAAGTATATATTTTTAAAGCAGCTTTTTCATTTTAATATTTCTTTCTGTTTGAGCAACTGGTGCTGCAACCTTTTATAGTTTATCGGTCTCTACAAAAAAAAAAGAATCTCTATTTTAATCACTATTGAAACAAAATGAAATGCAGTTGGTAAAATATATTACTCTGAATCATGAAATGTATACTTTGGGAAGTGCAGGTCTTTTTTTAAACTGTGAGAGCTTTCTAAACAGCTGTTGCAAATTCCAAAATAACTGCTCTTGACTAAGTCCACATACATAGATTTTTGTTCTGGAATGAGTGCACCTTGTTCTACTTCAGATTAATATTAACTTTATGGTAAACAGAAGTAACAGACTAATTATGAAATAAGAATGCTCATGTATGTAGCTAAGTGGGAGTAGTATTGCAATTGCATATATCTTTGTTAATTCGAATTACCTCCAAGATCAGATAAAAGTAGGATGAAGAAAGCAATAATAAAATTTATTTGATATGAAACTGTTATCAGTCTTCAGATTTGACAAGCTTGCGTTTGAATCAAAGCTCAGTCACAGCCCTGGTTAAAGTCCATGGGTGAATATCTTCACTAAGTAAACCAGAAGAATTGACTGAACAACTCTCTGCTCACAGATTAAATGGGAAGCCATTCCCCAAGGGAATGAAGTACATCACATGGCCAGTCCCTCGCACCAGGGGCCTGATCAGAGTGAAGAGAATGGCCAGGCTCCTACACTGCCATAACTAATGCCCCATGTTCCAGCTCTCAGAGTGAGCCTGAGCTTAGCTTTAACCCAGCAAGGTATTATGATTTGCTTTTTTCCTATTTGTATTCCCTCTGGTGCTTATCTGAACATTAAAAAAGGAAAGATCCAATCATGCAGCTGGGAGATGATGGAGAAAGACAGGGAAAGACTGCCTCAGCACGGCGTTGGATCAGTTTTGCCATTAGGTGGACTGTCACTGTTCGTGTAGACAGAGGGACTTCTCTGGGACTGAATGCAAATACAGGGGGTAAAATTTGTCTGGCAGCAGCTGAACACGTTGGCGCATAATAAAAAATGAGAGAAGAGGTAAGGATTTGCTGCAGGAAGCTGAGTCAGAAAATTTGATTTAACTGCAATAACTCACTAGAAAACAAGAAAATGTTTTAATGCTGCAAAACATAGGACTCTGTTTGTGTATTCTTCACAAAGAGATTCTGACTCCTAGTGCAAACAAAGTTGGAAGCACTGCAAATACTGTCCTAACTGTTATGGGCAAAAGACTCAATGCTTCTTTAACTTACTCACACACTAGCACTGAAAATCAGTCTGAAAAAGACATGAAGCAAAGCAGCTTTATGCACCAAATATAAGACAGCAGAGTCTTCAGTCTTATAGCTGGAAAAAGCTTACTTCATTAAATGTATTTTTCTCCCCTTTAATTCATTCCAGCTCAAAGAAGCTGAGTGCTTCTTTTGTCAAGTAGGGTGAATAATGACTTTGAGTACACTGCTCTGTTTTGTACTCAGGACAACATTCTCATTAGCATGATTAAGAAAGAAGAATGGATTTAAAGTCCAGCTGATAAAAAATTTTAAATTTCTAGGTCATGGCAGATTTCACTGGTCACATCAAAAAATGATGTATTACAGGAAAAACATTTTTAAATTCACATTTGGAAGAAATTCAGCACTGGTATTTGAGACATTTCTTCATTTAAAAAAAGCCACCGAATTTTGAAGAGCTTCTGCTTGAAAAATTAATAAATTTAATAGTCTTTCCACATTCCTATCAGTTTGGAAAAGCTCAGGTTTTCTAGCTTAGCCTCTCAGTTGGTATCAGCTTTCCTTTTAAACCATCCATGCCACAGAATTGAACATGCTCTTCCTTTGGCCAGTTTTCTACTCTTGGCTTTGACTGCTGCTCCCAATTCAGTTTGTATGCAAACCACAGATAAAAATCCCAATCTTGCTCCATTTGTATTCCATATGTTTGCCAGGCTATTAGCCACAAGAGATCATAAGCAGTTTGCTTTTCAAACCTCAAAACTTGGATAGGCATTGAGTGCATCATCGTACAGTTATTTTTACATTAGACATTTACAGTTATATTTACATTAATATTTAAAGGTCTCAAATTGTAATTGGCTTTAAAATATTGTTTCCTTGATTTTGCTACAATAGAGCCTTAATTTTCAGTAATGGTCTGGCTAATAATTTTCTTCAATCTCAAACCTTTAAACTTGGGAGATTCATTACCCCGATTATTCTTTTTAAATCCATTGTTATCCTTTCCTTGGATTGCCATGGGTTCTTTACCAGCCTTACTGGAAGTGAGTTCATTATTAAACACTTCTCTGTCCATAGATGAAAAAAAAGCTGTTAAACTCTCCTCATGATTTTTTCTGAATTGGTGACTATAAATGACATATTTATGTTTCTGAAACTCTATGCAGGTGCACAACTCCTACTCAGTAATGACTCCCAATGGGGTTCAACATTTTCTACTGCAGTCTTTCTTCTTATTTTGTCTGTCCTCCACTGTTGTTCTTCCACTGGATTATTAAGGCACTGTTTTAACAGTCAGACAATCCAAGACAGAGGACTAGATCAGAGTTTCTGAGACCAGAGTTTTCATGTGACTTCTGTTCTTAGGGCAATGAGCATCAAACAAGAAGAAAGTAATGAGACACTCAAATATTTGATTTCAAAATTATATTCAGTATTGAACTGTAGCCATGAGATGTTCCTAACTGACCAGCCAGTTCCCCAGCCTCAGCCATCAAATGCTGCTGGTGCAGCAAAAGCAAACTGGAGATAAGCTGAAGAGAACAACCATCTTTTATCCTGGGCTTTTGTTAGAAATGACTGAGTGGTCTTGAAGAATGTTCTCTCAAGTAAAAGCATCTGCAGATCAGCTCAGGATTCTGAATTGTCTGGGTGAAGGACATTCCTGGGCATTGCTTCAGGAGGAATTCAAGTATATTTGAAAAGCTAGAAGACTTGCTTCCAAAGAAAGAAGTAATGTCCTCTCACCCATTTTTCTCAGAAAGACAAAAGGGTTATTGGTGATGGGTAGGGACCTTACTGGCTTAGGGGCAGAATCTGTGAGAAAAACTGACAAGAAAGCAACACTAAAATGAGCAAAGCAATCCCACTTCCACACTGCCTTTACATGAACAACTGCCCCTAAGAATCTTTTTTTTTTTTTTTAATGACGTTTTTATGAGTGCCAAAAAATCAGCCATGTCAGCAGGAGAAAGAAAAATTAACTGCATCATCTTTCTAGGATGACGTGGATTTTTAGTCCTCTAGTTTCAAACATATATTGAGACTGTTTCCAAATTCTTTCTTTCTTATGATTTTCAAGCTTTGCATCCTGGGTGTGGAGGTCTGAAATACTAAATATTAGCAGTCTGTATTCCCTGTGCTTAGTGAATCCAAAACCTAAGCTATTTGCACTACTTAGGCACACAAAGGAACACACGCGCACACACACACACACACACACACTCGCGCAAAAGCAGCTTTGATGGGTTCCAGCTGTCTGGGATTGACAAACTGTCTTGGTTTAGGGTAAATTTGGGAAGAAACCTCTGGAGGGGGTTCCTCTGGAAAGGAAACCCAAACAGCCTCTCCCCCCAGCTAGTCCAGGAAAAACTTACTCAGAGAAAAGTGGGAAAAACTATTAAACTATTTATTTAACAAAAAAAACCAAAACAAAACACCTACAAGCACAAGGAATAAATACTATGAAAATATAAAATGAACAGTGAAACAATAAAACCTCTCGCCGCTCCGAAGAGAGATGGCAAACTGAGAAAAGTTCTTGCCGTGGGTGCAGCTCAGCTCACTCAGTCTGTTG